>ML803118.1:281677-306888 GCA_009831015.1 Picea engelmannii
GTCTTCTAATTGTTTCATCAAGATTACAACTGTCTTTTCACAACTACCCAATTCACTTCTTAGTTTTCTTTGTGTGTCTTTGAGCTTGCTATTTTCAATCTCAACATGCTTCAATTTTTTAAGATTCTCATCTTCTTGTTGAACAATTTTTTCTTCATGATTTTCTTCTTCATTGGAATTTTCTCCTTCAGTGTCATTTCTTTCAATCCTTGGACAAGGACATTCAAATTCAGCATGACCTACTCCTTCACAATTAAAGAAAAATAACTGACCTCTATTTTCTTCTTTGAAATCATAGATGTTATAATTTGCTTCAACTTCTTCTTCTGCGTCTTCCCTTACATAAAGGTCTTGTAGCTTGTCCCAAATCCCTTCTGATGATGCACATGATCGAACCTTGGATTTCACTGAATCTGTCAATTCATACAGGGTGGTATCTATTTCCATTTTGTTGTTCGTTTTTGCTTCCTTCTGAGCTGCAGTCTTTGGTTTCTTCAAAGCATTTTATCCTGAAGCAACTGAGAACCAAACATTTGCCACAAGATCTTTCAAGTAAGTTTCCATTCTATTACTCTAGTATTCAAAATTGCATCCATCAAAAGGTGGAATCCCATTTGGAATTTTGTCTTCCATTTCTTCTTAGGATCTTCCTTCCAGTGGTTAAACTGTACTGAAGGTAACCCACTCTGATACCAATTGTTGATACTGAGAGGGGGGTGAATCAGTATCAAGTACAATTTAAAAACTTTTTCAACTTATATTTAAACCATTCAACTATATCCAATGAGAAATGAACAATAGTATAAGAGTTACACCAATACATCACAATACACCATGCACAATATATGAAAAATAATCAATATTTATTGTTCAAGGGAAGTAATGACTTCCAAAGGTAGCTACAGCTTCCAAATGTAAAGGGAGGGATAAACCTTCAAGAGGAAGATACAATCCTCCAATATCGATAGAGAGTTTAACTCTCCATCCTTGCCCCTTCCTTCCACCCAATAATATATGAGAGATAATAAAACTTTACATTAAATCATCACCATCAACAAATCATTACATAGAACCTGATAATGCTTCCTGAGACTTCTTCAATTTATGCAATTCTTCAATTCTTGGAGTACTCTGATCCTATAGATAATATTACTCAATGTATTTTCTAAAACTCCTCCAATTTTCACTTCTTGAATCCTCCCCAAAAAGAGGTTATAGAAAGAATGGTAGACTTTATTCAATTCTGGTCTATTCAGGAGAGTGAACTTGCACAGAATTCCTCGTGCTCAATAATTAACATCCGATTTGGAAAATTGCACAAAAGAAACTACAGTCCATACTCTTTCCAATGAAATTTGTCCCACTTCATTTGGATTCTCTATTAAGAAGTTATGATTGTTTTACCCGGAACACCTGTTTATTGACTAGCTTCAGAACTGGTCACAAACCCTATCTTCCACATAGTGTATCTCCATAGTTATAGCGAATAAAGAGATGAAATTTTTACCAGAGGTACCTTGATATGTCTTCTCAATACCATACTGGTTTTTCCATCTGAATTGTTCTAGAAAAATAGTTATAGAAAAAATGGTAAGATGACCTGAAAATAACATACCTTAGAACACATCACCAAAGGACTTCATCCTCCCTTGAAATCTGGCCTTGTTTTCTTCTTATTACCTCTGAAATTCAACTTGTATCAAATGAATGGATAATGATGTTTATTCATACCATTTATGTCACTTTATTTTAACATTAGGGCTGACTTGACACTTTCTTATTTTGTAATTCTTTTCTTTAATTATCATCAGTGCCTACATGTACTTCCTTCTTCAATTCACTTTTTCATCTTCAAAAATTCATTTCTCCTCAACCATGAGGATCCACATGACGTGCCACATACCACCAGAAACAAAATGATGTATACTATACATCCATGGGTGTTGTATCTGCATGTGCATTTTCCTTCATGTCCAAATACCTTCATCAATCTTGCGGTCCAAAACCCATGACTAGGGTTGACATCAATGACAACAACCAATCTTCCAACATGGTGAGTCTTTGGGCCATAACTGTTGTTCTAACTGTTCGGGTCGTTGGGCTAGCAGTTATAATGCTTCCAATGGATATATCGCTTCGCCATGGCAAAGTGCCATGTTGCACTGTTATGATATCCTAACGAATTTCCAGTCTTGCAAACCTTCCTTCTGCGAAGTCCCCTCTGGAACCTTATGTAACCTTTCTATCTTTTCTCTCTTCTTACTTAACTTTCTAGCCTTCTTCCCAGTGATCTTTGTCTCGGTATTCCTCTTTTCATTGTGATTCTTATCTCCTTTTGGCATAGTAACTTTGCATTGTTGAGATCCTTTCATAGGGTCAGAGAGTAATATGTCTTCTCTATCCGGGGTAGGTGTTCTAATTGCTTGTGAGTCTGCTTGTTTTCTTTCAACTTCGACATCCACGTTTCTGGTTCTAAGTATCTTCGATTTGTTCTCCTGTTCTTCAATCAAGTGTGCTATAATCCTAGTCATAAAATATTTTAATTCTTGCTTCTTCTTCTCTAAGACTTATTCTTCTTTCCTTCTGGCCTGATCTGTTTCAATCCAAGGTTTTCCTAGTAATATAGAAAATGGGGCGTTGTTCTCAATAAATTTAACAATCTCAAAATATTCCTCTGTCGAGGTTCCATGAGCACTCATAGATATCTAGGTGATTCTTCCACATAGGGTTATCGACTTTCCTCTAAATAGTCCTATTCCTCCCAATGAAGGAATCATATCAGTCTTTCCTAAAGTTTCCCAAGTTCTTTCTGTCATGATATTTACCTATGTTTCTTCATCCAGAACACAGTCAATGTCGAAGTCTCCTATTATTGCTTCTATGCATTCTTTTTCTTGGAAGATCTCTGATAAGTTGATATTTCTGTGATCATTTAAGGTTTCTTTCATTTGTAGCAATACATTCTCTGATTCTTTCTGGGGTTCTGCCATGGTCTCATTTTCTTTACCTCCCTTATGGTTTTCTTGTCTCATATTCATTCTTTTGAGATTAACAATCATTCTAGGGAAATCTAAAACTTCATGATCCGTGGCTTTACAACAAAGACAACTAGGTTTTCTATCAGGGAATTCCTTAGCAAGATGTCCTGGTTTTTAGAAACTGTATCAAAGGGTTACTCTTCTTTTTCTTTGAAATGATCCCCAACCTTTCCTGTACTGGGCACTAGAATCATAGTAGCTAACCTGCAAAAAATTCTTTCTAGGGTCCTGCATTCATTTGTTAGTCCAAACATTCTTTCTATGCATAGGAATAACATATCTTTCACTATTTTTGTCAGATCTACTCATATCAAACCTTCTTTCATCTAGTTGTGCCCTACTTTTAAAGCTAGGACAAAATGTATCAAACATACCTAGATCCGTACTTTTCAAACAAAAAATTCCACTTATCTTACCTTTTCAATCAAAACCTTTCACTGTTCTTACATTTATTAGAGCACAAAGCTTTACGATCTTACCTCTTTAACCAAAACTTCTTACTTTACTTTTATCAGAACACAAATGTTTCAGGTATTACCTCTTTTCTTCAAATCTGATTTTTCTTCTTCGCACAGAGCTTCATAGGTCAAGTAGAATGTTGCACACTAGGGAAACAGAACTACGCACAGAGATTTCTCTTATTAAGTTCCTAGCAATCACAGTTTCAGGTCCTGACAACAGAACCATTTGTTGGCATAGGGGCATACCCAGGGTTCAACGCTTACAACAATGCACCAACAAAACCCTAATTACTGGCCCTTTCGACAACACCTGCGAAGTAGATGAAGTCTCACCCGAGGTAGAGGCAGGGGTGGTTGCAGGACTCAGATGTCTGCAACCTTAGCTGGGACACAGACCTATGATTGTAACACCTTGAAAGAGCACTTAGCATTTATAATTCATTCATATTCAGTCTTAGTTTACAACACAACTAAACCCTAACAATATATCAACGCAGTATTAACACAGATCCAATATATTCAAGCACTCAACATACCAACATAGATCACATCTAGCATTCATTCACATTATTCAACACTCAACTACCTTAGTAGATTCTTCTAAGCATACATCAATGCACTACGCATTTAACCACATAACAAGAGAACAACCATAAATCACAAAGCAACCACAACATGGGATATATGTGGCTCACCCCCTCCCTGGGGCTACGTCCACAAACTCTTCTTCTTTATTTATTTATGTCAATATTCTACATGCACAAAGCCATGATATCTTAATCTGCAGAGGACAGGAGATCTGTGCACACTCCACTAGATCCTCCTTCCTTGAGTTACAGCACAAAGCCTCTTCACAGTCTCTTACAATAACTTGCACTTAGCTCTACAATTTATTAACATAGCATGCACAGAGCACTTACAAGTTGCACTTAGCATAGTGTCTAGTCTTTCTTCGATCACATAGATTGCAATTCTTCCTACATCGCCTAGATTTCTATTTATGCATTAAAAAAAGGGCCTAAACATGGGTAAACCCATGGGCAAACATAACTATACCCGTTACATAAGCCCAAAACCAAAAAATCCCTAAAATGGGGCCGAGATCCCGCAATCTCCGCTTCGACTTGCACTCTGCCTTCGATAGCCTGTCCAAGTCCTAAAAGTAGGTCAAACATGACCAAGGATCCTAAAAAATTGGTCAAGAGCCAACACGTCTGATCTGAAATATCACTTTAGGATCATTTTCATCCATTGATGATACTACAGTGAAAATTGAGACTTGATAATTATGAAGTCCGGAGATGCAAAAGGATCTGACCGTTGATCCAAAAGGGACACACATCAATGGATTGTCAGCTTCGGGAAAAAGCAAAGGAAGGTTAAAAGGTTGGAAATTTGAGATTTTTGAACCTCAAATACCCGAAAGGATTATGACCGTTGATTTGAGAAGACCATGCATCATTAGATCATGGACTCCGGGTGAAATGCTCCAGGAGCAAGCGGAGTTTGAGAATCGAGACTCCCGAAGCTCAAAAGGAGAAATCGATCTCGTCCGTTGGTTTGGACGGCCACATGTCACTTGGTCGTTGAGACTAAGGATCACACGTGGACGAAGGAAAGAAGGCAGAGAAGGAAGATAGATCAGATTCGTTGATTGAAGGAGCAATGTAAAGATCATGAGATCGACGGTCCCATCGCATTGCAGGGTCAAAACATGCTCGGGTCTTAATTTTTCGTGAGCGGGCCGCAATTGAAACCATGGTTTTGATGAAAGGGTATGTGACAGCTCGAGGTAAATTGTGGGGCGAAAAGCAGTTTGATTCAAACCAGCTTTGGAAATGCCCACAATCGTATGATCACATGATATCATTGCCCAAGGTCATATCGAGAAACATGAGCTAGCACTCGCTAGACTGAGATCAATAAGCGCTCCGAAGTTAGGCCTGTGGTCACAATCGAGGTCATATCAGTGGAATATTGGGGAAGGAACTAGCAACGCTAGGCTCCATTTCGAAGTTTCACAAGTTGGGAGAATCAAGGCAACTCGCAGCTGGATATCCGATGTGCAAAGTCACAAAGCACCCTTTTTCTTGGCCCTTAGTCATAGCCAAGGTCACACCAACGGAAAATAAGGGAAGGAGCTAGCAATGTTAGGCTCCAGTTCAGAGTTTTGTGAGTTGGGAAATCGAGGTAACTCACAGCAGAACTTTCAAAGTGTGAAGTTGTGAAGCGCCTTCTATATAGGCATAAGGTCACCGCTGATGGTCACATGAAAGGAAGGGGCTTTGTAAGAAAATATAGCACCCACTGTGAAGTTTTTTCAGGAATGGAAAGGGCATCGAAGGGATGAGCGTGTGGAATTTTTCTTAGTGACTACTAGAACAAAGTGATTGTATCTGCTAGAGAAATAGAGGAGCTACAGGGTGATCGCTAGAGGAGTTGAAGAGTCTCGAGGTAACTGCCAGTGGAATGAAGACTCATCATAGAGACGATTGACATATGGAAAAGCATCGAAGACTGTAACTACCAGAGAAACCAAAGAATCTCAATATAACGACCACTGATGAAGAATAGACTCATCATAATCGCCAGAGAGGACAAAGAGTTAGGTGCACGATCTGGAAGAGGACTTGTCACGATAAATATACGCAGAGAAAAGAAGAGATGGTTTCTTCTGTTGAGAGTTATTCATGCAGGTAGAAGCATGCTATGCGCAGCAGCTAAAAAGCACAGAAGAGGTATAGCTCATAGAATGGAAATATTACACAAAGCATAAAGCACAGAAGAAACACATAGAAAAAACATGCATATTTGAGAGAGGAAGAGAAAGTTGAGGTGTGCATGCAGAGACAGAGCAGAAGAATATAAATATCAAGAAGATGCGAGTAGGAAGTCACTGATGCAGGCAGAGTAGAGTAGTGTAGCAGAACAATGATGAGACTGGTAAGACATTGACAATCACTGTATCACTATAATAAGTTTATGTAACGAAGTTTTTATAATCAGGGTGGTAGGGAGGTGGAAGGGAGGACTGTGGTCCTCAGAGTTTCAAGTGTGTGCTTGAACACATGGATTCGTATCTTCCATTTGGTTGCAGCCAGAAAAACCAGGGTGGTAGGGAGGTGCTAGGGAGGACTGTTGTCCTCAGAGTTTCAAGTGGATGCTTGAACACAGGCAGTTGTAGCTTCCATCTAGTTGCAGGGTGGTGCAATGGAGAAATATTGTTCTCTTTTATAAAGGTTGGTGCCTATGTGACTGGAATTTGATGCTTCCATCCAGTTGGTGCTGGAACACTCAGGGAGTTGGTGCTTCCTTCTAGTGGGTGCTAGATAAACCAGAGATTTGGTGCTCTCAGCAAGTTGAAACTTGTAAAACATAGGTGGTAGCCTCATTGGATCTCATAAGAATGATAATGTACAGAAAATAAAGACTACTTATCATATCAAGAAGAAGAGGTTTTTCCCTTTATGGGTTTCCTAAGGAAATATCTATCTCTGTATATTTCATGTGTGTGACTGATGTTGAATATTCTATTGCTTACTTCCCTGCATTATTGTGATAATCATTGAGTGTTCTGTAAAGAGTTTAAAATGGACATAATTGTTTAAGAACAATAACAACTGATTCACCCCCCCCCTCTTAGTTTTCCAACAGGTTCCATTTGGCTCGAACAAGAAGAAATATTGGATACTAGAGAGTGTTAGTTGTGCCAAAGCATGATCCGAGAAGTACTGATCCAGTGGAAAGATAAGCAACCAAAATATGCCACATGGAAACTGACAACGATTCTACAATAATTTACTCACTTCAGCCTTGAGGACAACAATGCTTTTGAAGGGGGAGGGAATGTTAGGGTCCTACCCTAATCCTCATAGTTAGGATACTTTATTGATGTACAAGGCCACCTTCCTTGAATAAGGCCCACTAAATAGTTAGTTAATAGTCACTCATTTAAAAAAAAGGTCATATTTATTAATAAGGCCAAAATTAGTTAGTTGACCCTCATTATAAGTGGGATCACAGGTAGTTAAGATTCTCTATTGATAGCTATATATTGAGTAGAAGGTTATGCAATGTTTTTTTAAGACTTGTTACTGTATTTGGAGCTTTTCTCCAGGAGGTTTCCCCCTTGAAGAGGCAGGTGAACATATCTCTCTACTTTTGAATATCATTAATACAAGAGATCTTTTTTAGGGTTTATCTATTTTCTCTTTTGTTCTTATGTTTTTGCACTGATATTCTATTGCATTCTATGTGATTGCTCTGAAGGTCTAGGGTTAAGTACATTGCAAGATGTTGATAGATATATTTGCAAAAAAATATTGCCTTATCCACCAAATTGTAACAATGCTGAAATACTAACCCTCCAAAGAGGAATCCATATAAAAAATAACATGGGAATCAAACTAATTCTTTACTTATTATTGAAAAAACTAGGCAGTCCTCTCATAAACGGGAATAGTTGATTTAATTGCCAATTGGTGACTTCAAACACCTCTGCAATATATTCTTCAATTGATGCAAGGATTTCAATGTTCTATGTTCCTCCTTATTTGGTGCACTGGTAATATGGTTGAAAATGTTCTTGCTAATGAAGTGGTTGACTTTAGATGTGGTGAGCTAGAGGTTTGGCTCAATGATCGATCCCACTCTCCCAGTTAGTGCTTTCAATTTTGTTGGGCCAATTAATCCTATAGGATCACAATGATGATGCCAACCGATTTAGGAGGCAATCAAAAGCATAGATCCAATATCAACCTCATGACACTACAAGGAAAATACCTTTTAGCGGAGGTTTCTAGTGTTACAAAATTAATAAAAATTGTCCCAAAAACCTCCGCTACAACAACTTTTATCGATAACAAATGTTTTTGCTGATACTATAACAAAAGTTGATTATAACTAAAAGAATATGGATGTTTGGAGGTGTTAGAAGATGTTTACAAATCAGTGCATGTGTATAAGGCACACTCACTGGTGCATACATACACCTACAACACCAATGTTGTACACTTAACTTCAAGCACTGGGGTGGTAAAATATGAAAGCACCAGGGAAGTAAAATATTTAAGCATTGGGGAGCTTGTCTTATAAACATTGAGGCTTTAACATAAAAACGCATTGGGAGACTTAAAAATAATTAAGCACTAGAGATGTTTTCATAGAATGCACGGGTGCGTTATTAATAAGAAGGCAACAATGCTATATAAAATAATATGCACTGGTGTGTTACAAGGAAAAATTCCTCGGTGCATTAAAATTTGAAAGCACTGGTATTTTTCAGTAACAAACAAGCCTTGGTGCTTATCAATAACACATACACACTAGTGCTTCGTATAAGATTAACGTACCGATGGCCAAATTTTCAATATAATTTTGTGGTATTAAATTAATATTAAAACTAGTGCTAATTAATTACATAAAAGCACCGATGCGAATTTCATATCACTGGTGAGTTTTAATATTAAACGCGTCGATGAGATTAACAATTAAAATACACTGAGAAACATCAACCTCTGATAGTACAATTATTGTTATTTTTTAATTCCATTATTTATCAAAAAAATTACATATATCATATATTTTGATTAGTGAATTTGGATATGATGTTTGGATTAATTTGTTATATCATCAGATTTTGCATCTCTTCATTATAATATTTAGTCATCCATATATTTAATCAACAATGTAACATTTCACAAGGACATTGGACAACCCAATAGAATAAATTAAAACATATTTTATTATATGAATAAGAGGGTCTTTGTCATACAAAATGGGACACTTATCAGTAATCCCTTGTCTTTCAATTGGGACACTATGTCCATTACATTAAACAAAAATGTCTGATTTTCACAGACAATTATTTCAAAAAAATACAATTGTAGCTTGCATTGATATCCAAATATATTGGTCATCATTCTTCACTGGAACTATTGTTAGTGCTCGAGCTACTTCCATGCCTTGGGTTATTTTGTTGAATGTTTGGTTGATCGTATCGATTTTTTTCTTCTTCTTGAAGTTCCATCTACAAACACAAAAATAAATTGTAATGAGTCTATCTACATTGGTGAGAATAATGAAAATTGAAATAAATAATATACATGAATGTAAATTGAAAATTTGCGTACCTCCAAAGCAAGAAGTGGCTCATGAATCATACACATATGTTCAAAATCAAATCACATTCCTTGTTTCAACAATTCTTTTGTTGGTTTAGTTCCATACTTTTTTCCTGCAAGTTTTGTACTCCATAATAAATCATAGATTTAATATAAAGTATTATTTTATTTTCATTAATTATAAAATGATAGAAGTAAAACAACATAGAGTATACTTACAAATTCAACAATTAATTTTTGATATGCCAACATATACTCACAACCCTTAATTAACCCAATGCCAATAATTTTTTTTGATGGCTCTTCTTTGTATGTTAGCACCTGTTTGAAGACATTTAAGGATGGTTGTTGTAAAACAACTTAAAATATACAACAACAAAAAACCCTAAGTTGTTATAAGGAAATAACAATTACTCACAAACTTTGCTATCAACCCTTTTCTTCCTTGTCGTCCAATTGTATGTGCATAATGAGTTCCATTTTCTTTTATTTTCTGTAAGATAATATTTGAAAATTATTATTTAATGTATAATTAATTATTTGTACCTAATAGAAAATTTCAGTGATTACATACATTTGAAGCATGTTGTTGTTGAGATAGCTCCTCCTGCAATGCAATTATGTCCAATTATTTGACCATCTCCTTGTACATTTTTTTGGACATTCCTACTAGCATATTTAAGATATCAACTCGTTGGTCCTATGGGATTTTCATAATTTTCCTGAAAAAATAACATGATAATAAAGTATTTTGATATTGATATATGAAAACTAAATATCACAAAATTTATATATTAATAAATCAATACTTTGTAATACATATTCTAAAAAAGTGTTTTCAGGAATATTACTTTTTGAATGATTCTTTTTTGTTGTTGTATGTTTTTGTTATTGCAAGTCTGACAGGTCTCATTGACCATTTCTCTGGAAATGTTTCATGTAGTTTAAATATAACATGGTTCTTGGAATCATTGGATTTATTTCTATATTGTAAGTGGAAAGTACGTCTATACATTCGCTCCACTATATCACTCATAGTTATGTAAAAGTTCCCCCCCTTCGATTAATCTCCAACACCACTCCAGATGAGCTAAGAACCAATTCACCATCATTTACATCTTCTATATTAATTAATTTTGTTTTGTTATGAAGACATTTTGTTCCATCGTTGTTGGTGCCTGTAGAACATTAAACATATGTGAATTAATATATTGTTTGAAACATGTCATCTAATATTCCTAAGTATATTATTAATTAAAATTAAAAAAAATAATCATATTGAATAATATTTTTTCATTCACCTGATTCATCCCTCTGTAATTTTTCCATCAAGATTTTATGCTCTTCTGCACTTAGATCGGAAATAATTTTATCGAGCTTCCTCATTTTGTGGCCCTACATGACACACACTAACCAATACATATTAGTTAAACTTACATATAATTCAACCATATTAATTTTGTATAGAATTTACAGAGAACCTGCCTTTTTCGTTTTTCCGGATATGTCATCATTGTGTCGACCATAACGTTTCTTATTTGAACTCTTCTCACTCATATTTTTATTAATATACAACCTGTACCATTCAATACATAAATTATTAAATATATTTTATAAATAAATCACATAAGTTTCAGCTAAAAAAAAAATTCGTTGTAACCGTTGTGCTTTTTATATACAAAGCACTGGTGCATTTATTACATAAAATGCATTGGTGAGTTCCATACAACAACACACACCGAACACTTTAATTTATTTTTTAAAACATTGTGAATTACAACAATGTGATATATATAGAAGAAATCACAATGACTACAATAGAAAACAAAAACATAGCAAAAAAATTAAACATTCATTAAAAAAACTAGAAAAATTACGCACCAAAGAGAAGAAAAAAATAATTAAAAAAAATAATTATGTGACAGTTGTTGAGGAAAAGAAATGAATTACCTTACTCAATCATTTTTACATCTTTCTTGGCTAGGAAACGATAGTTGGGAATGTCACCCAGGGTTTCATAGCCTCAAAATATTCTCTCAATCCGCAAGTATTAATTACAAGGACTGAGGCTGATTTACAGTTTAAATATGTTGCAAAATAAAAATTAAAACAAAACTTCTGGAATGTACACAGATTTTGCGATAAAGTAAACATGGAGATCAAAAGTGAAAGGTAACAAAGTCACAAATACACATATATGAGACATAATAGTAATCGGATTTTATTTCACTCTGAGATGTCAAAAATGATTTTCTCTTACAAAACCCCTGTGAGGGCATGGACCAAAGTCTGATTTAGAGATCCCAGATGAACACCGTACAAAAAGACTCCGACATTAAAGTAAAACTAAAATTAATAATATGGATCAACTTGCCACAAACTGCTTCCAATTTGACTCTGCAAGATATCCTTTATCAACCATGAAACTTAATTCACAAACAAGCAAGAATACACAGACTATCAAGGATGGATCAACACCTCTAAAACAAGCATCTGAAAAGTGTGGTTCAGTCTTGAACCTTGTTGTCTACAATAAGACCCTGTTGTCAAGAAGAGAATTAGGTTTTGAATAAACTCAGAAATGAATGAAAATTGAAACTATCTCATGTAACTAAAGAGCAAATGTTAGTCTTGCTTTCTCCTTCTATTCCCCTTTTGTTTCTCCTTCTCATTCAAATTTTATTCTTTCCAAATAAGTTGAAGTGGTTCAAATAATAGAGAAATAAATAATAATAATATAGTTAAGGGTTTTAATTAATAATAACTAGGTAGGTGGGACCCCTTGTGACTCCTGTCATTTCTTCCTTTTAAATCATGAAATATAACAGAAAAAAGATAATCATTTTGACCATATGCCACCCTTGTAACTCCCTTAAATATATTTTAACCTAGATATTTAAATATCATAAATAATTTATATTATATCCAAAAAAGAATATATATATCCACATTATACACATTGTCCACATTATCCACAAAATATCAAAAACAAATATTGTTGTCCAAAAATGATGAAAACTATTAAGCATTATCCTCATAAACTGAAATCATATAAAACATAATTTAAAAACTATATTTTCCACTTTGTGAGGAAATTTTACTTTTTTCGTTGTTGTTTCCCTTAGACTTTTTTGAAGTAGGCCGTAATTGATTGGACCCTTTGGGATGTATCTCGCTAATCACATGGGAACAATCATCCTTTAAATGCAGGAGGGAAGACATAGATTTCGAGGAATCAATGGAGGGAGAAAAAGGGGAAGCAACTTTTTTCCCCTTGTCTTGCACATGTTGGGGAATATCAGTTTCAATATCTTACAGACGTGTGAAGACTGAACTAACGAAACAACACGGGCAATTTGGACATTGGGATTAATAGATGGTGGTAAAGGAAATAACATAGTGGGCCAACCACGATGGTGAGAGACAGGATGGTTGACGATCTCTTGACAACCATCATTTGCGGGGACTTCAGGCTGCAAAGACACATGTGGAGGAACGAGAATGCCGAGGATATTCTGAGGAGGTTGGAAAGGGGGTCTTTCTGGTCAAGGGTGAATTATTCCATGGCCAACCCAATTAAATAACCCAACTTGGAACAATTGGTTCAATTATTGAGGGTCAACGTCAAAATGGATAGAAAATCTAGGCCTCCTATGGCCTCGATTCCAATTTCCCCTGCCCCTATTATTTCGACCATTATTGCCTCTACTAAAAAATATCATCCTTTAGCAACAATTTGTCAGTAATGAAGCTCTTAATAAACCATACATGACACTCTACTTACATGAATCAAAATTTGGCTCAAAAATTGACACGAGATACATGCAAATCCATTGATAACAAACCATTCACTAATTTCCATGTGAACAAGGAGTGACGGGGTTCATGGAAAATATGGAGGGAGTGTAGTTAGCGAAAAATGGTAGAATGATAGGGAATGAATACAAAAATATTGTTCAACAATTAACCAACAAAATTAACTGTCTATAAAAATATCAAAATTTCAGTCACCAACCCTTGCTATGTTATCTTTTTTGTCGCTTCCATGCAGACTTTTCTTTTTTAATTTATATCATAGAACAAGGATACAATAAGTGAAATCAAGATTGTGAAGGGAATGTAATTAGCGAAAAATGGTAGAATGATAGGGAATCAATATGGATATTGTTTAAGTGAAACAAGTCAAAACATGCTACCTTAAACACAATCAAAACACATCTATGTCCATAATTTCAAAGTTTAACAAGTGTTCCTTTTCCAAAAAAAAATCCAAACTGATGTCTTCTTTTAACAAATTTTCTTGTTGGCTTCCGAATTATTTTAAACAATAATATATATGCCTAGAATTATTTAATCATAGTAACCATTGTACCCACATTATCATTATATGACAATCATGACGAAAAACATCATAATCCTTATAAGAATACAACAATAGCCTTTGAGCCAGGACCATAACATCAACTCCACTAATAATCTTTTAAATCCAACATGGACATGTACAGTGTTTACAAACAACTCATATCCATCATTTATTTAACCACTGTTAAATGCAATTTATTATGGACATTATCACTTTATTCGAGCCTTAAACATTTCGAACATAGGTGCCTCTCTTTTAAAAATCAATATAATGATTTAACAAAAAATAACATTCATTATTTGGAACACAAGCTTCAAATGAATAGGTGGGTACATATTTCTTTCCAGAATTACCAAGCAAGGGACCAAACAAAATTGTGCCCAAGTAACCGAGCAAGCCCAATGATCCCATCAACTTCAAATTGGAGTAAATGTGCTTTCAATGTAATGTTTAGGGTTCAATATAGTAAGTGGTAGATGAAGCACCAGATCTTGTCACTAAGGGGGGGGGTGAATCATTGACAAAATAATTTGATCAATTTTTATTTTGTTAATGCAATAAATATTTTAACACAATATTTATCATGGAAACCAATTGGGAAAAACTACAAACAGTTTTCTATTAACTGCAAAATTTTGTTTTACAAGTTACATAGAAGGAATATGTTCTTCCTCTTAGATCAAAACCCACTGATCAGGATGCACCCACACCCTTGTTCACTAGCACCAAATGGTAGGAGGTTATATCCCCCTATTTAGTCAGCTACAACTGATAGGGAAACACCTACTCCCCTGCAGGATTCAACCTGCCCTTAAACCACCGAACCACCCTTAATTTTTGAATCTGGAAAACTTTTGTAT
Source organism: Picea engelmannii (assembly GCA_009831015.1). Lineage (NCBI taxonomy): Eukaryota > Viridiplantae > Streptophyta > Pinopsida > Pinales > Pinaceae > Picea > Picea engelmannii. The sequence continues at coordinate 296,522 of ML803118.1, forward strand.
CATGTCTTGACTGCTCCTCTCTCTGCTTCTGTCATTTAATCTTCAATGTATTTGCTGGAGTCCAATAAATTTTTTCTATATCAAAAACTGGATTGCATAATTGTTGCTCTGTCTCCTTCTATTCTTGATCTTCAATAAGACATTGACATGCACACTTTTCTAATTCACTTCTCAACATATTTATAAGCCTTTAAACTTTTCGACACAACTCTTCACAAAAAATATGTCTGTTCATTTAATATTACAAAACCCTTGTTTTTAAGTAACACAATCATTAACATGACTTTTCATAACCACACATCATTTTAACAACCATCTAACTTGTTTTAAAATTGATCACATGTATGGATCGATTTCCTTTTTAACTCCATTCCAAATCTTTACAAATACTACAGAAATCGAGTTTTGTTGAGGCGCTTCCTTCAAACCATTTACATATGAACATATGCAAAGGACCACATGCTTATTAATTTAATCATTGCTTCTTCTTTCGCCCTTTGTTTCTTTATTCCATATGACATCAAGTGGTGACCAGAGGCTAGGCCAAGAAATGCTTGATCACTTATCAAAATCAACGGTCATATTTTAATATCCCGATGAGATGGATGACTATCGGTACTTCAAGATTTCGTCCTTCGCGACTTCTAGCCTTTTTACAAATATCCCGATGAGATGGATTACTGTTGGTACTTCGGGACTTCGTCCTTCATGACTTCCAACATTTTTACAAATCTCTCGATGAGATGGAGGACTGTCGGTACTTTGCGACTTCTAGCCTCTTTACAAATCTCTCAAATAAAAGACCCGTGTCCATAATCTTCAATGGTTGAGAATTCTCCTGAAGTGTTCTTCAGATCGGATGACTCATGTCTACTTCAGGACTTAGCGAATTTCCTGGCGGTGAAACTCCCGAAGTGAGATTCCCTGAAGTGTAAACCTCGAGTAACTTGACTTCATCCAATTGTCATTATTTAACCCGAAAAGGCTTAATACGATCTAACAGCTGTTGGGAATTCGACTATTTGAGATTTCAGGCCTTTGGCATTACTTATCCTATCCTTCTACTTTCTTCAACCTAAAAATCAGGATATCTTTCGAAGTGTTTCCTCAGATCATATGACTTACGTCTATTTTGGGATATTTGTGGCTTACTTTGCCTTCCATTAAACATGATATGACGGTCTTGACATCTCCCAAAGTTTTCTTCATATCGGACGGTTCGCATTTACTTCAGGATTTCGGCCTTCGGGTGATCTTACTTGTTCTCAACGCTTTTCTCCCGAAGTGGTCAGCGTCGAAGTTGACCACTACTACCTTGGCATGCTCTTAATAGATTGGACGATCCTCATTTATTTGGGACTTCATATTAGATGGTCTTAGTCTTTGTTTATCCTAACCTTCCACTTAACTTGATCTAACAATCGATGTGGATTTCAGAACCGTAACTTGCGTGTGGTTTAATTCGTCTCCCAAACTCCGCAATTGAAGTTGTGCAATTGTTGGTGAGTTAACCATAATCGCATATCTTTGAATCGATGAGATCTGACGATCTAGAATAATTGTAGGATTGGAAATAACATATAGTTTAATTCTCCCTTCGCGCTCTGCAATCAATCCCCGCCCTTGATCTGGCGCTTGCATATCCAACAATCACGACTTAATCTGGTCCTTTGGTGGATCAACCATAGTCATCTATCTTTGAGTCAATGATATCTGACGATCTAGACTAATTGCAGGATTGGAAATAACGTGCAATTTAATTCTCCCTTCGCACTCCGCAATCAATCCCTGCCATTGACCTGGCACTTGAGTATCCAACGGTCCTGGTTTGTCCTGTGGGGATTTCGATCCTGATCATGTTTCTACATTATGCTTTCCCTTTTGAGCTTCATGTGCGTCATCTCTTCCGAGATTCTGATCTTCAGTCGCTAACCCTCCCGATCTCTTAATTTGTTAGTCCTTCTGTATGTGGATTTTCATCTCTGTGTTCATATCAACTCATCATTATAACGTAAATACATCGGTTGTTGACATCAATGACAATAAATCAATGAAAATATGTCCAACAATCTCCCCCTTTGTCATTGAGGGAAACATTCTAACTTCATACACAAACTCCCCCTGCGATGATGCTTTTCTCTATGAAGTTACTCCCCCCCTTTGACATCAATGGCAAAGGGTTTCTCCCCCTATGGTAAAGCTCTGTCTATTTGTATGTCACTGACCAGAATTTGAACTCGGGTAACTTCTCCTGCAATCATACTTTTCTTGTCATAAATGAATGACTCCTCCTAACTTTGACCATTGTCTCCCCCTGAATTGATGCCAATTGATGAATTATTTTCTTGAGAGATTAGATTGGAAGAGACACTACTCCCAATTTTTGCCTGAGATATTCAAATACATCTCTACTTAAGGGTTTAGTGAAAATATCTGCAACCTATTCTTGTGTTGGGACATCTTCCAATTTAATGTTCTTATTTTCAGCCTGATCTCTTAAATAGTGGTATTTTATTGGAATGTGTTTTGATTTGGAGTGTTGGACAGGGTTCTTGAAGAGACTTATAGCACTTGTATTATCACAGTAAATAGTAGTGGGTTCACCAAACACTATTTTGATGTCTTGTAAGGTTTGTTTCATCCATTCCACTTGTGTGCAACATTCTGTTGTTGCAATATACTCAACTTTAGTGGTATACAAAGAAATCAATGATTGTTTCTTGCTTATCCAAGATACCAATGATTCTCCCAAGAAGAATGCTCCTCCACTTGTACTTTTTATGTCATCTACACAACCTGACCAATCTGCATCTGAATAGGCTTTTAAAGTGAATGAATCCTTGCTAGGGTACCACAAACCATGATCTATGGTTCCTTTCAAATACCTAAAGATTATTTTCACAACTTGAACATGGCTCTCTTTTGGTGTTGTTTGGAATCTAGACACCATCCCAACAACTTGCTTGACATCAGGTTTAGAAGCTGTTACATAGAGTAAACTCCCAATCATTGATCTATAGTGTTTTGGGTCTACAACTTTCGACTCATATTCCTTGCTTAGTTTGCATCCAACTGTCATACATGTACTAACAGGTTTGCAATCCTCTAACTGGAATTTTTTAAGCATATATTTAACATACTTGGACTGATGGATAAAAAATACCCTTTTGGACTGTACTGTTTGTTATCCAAGAAAGAAATTTAGTTCACCAAGGAAGGACATTTCAAATTCTTTATGCATCCTCCTAGCAAAGTCCTTACTCATTTTTTCATCATCATTGCCAAATATAATATCATCAACATATACTTCCACAATAATCATGTTATTACTAATAATTTTATAATAAAGATTGTTGTTTGTTGATCCTCTTTTGAGGCCTTGTACTTGTAAATAAGAATCTAGCCTTGCATACCATGCTCTGGGTTCTTGTTTTATCCCATAGAGTTATTTCTTTAGTTTACATACATAGTCTCCTTTGTTAGTTAATTGAAATCCTTCTTGTTTCTCAATATAGACTTCCTCTTCTCATTTTCCATTAAGAAATCCTCACTTGACATCCATCTGGTATACTTTAAATTTTTTGTAGTTGGAAAAGGCTAAGAACATCCTAATTTCCTCTAATCTAGCCACAGGTGCAAAGGTTTCTTCAAAGTCTACTGCTTCAACCTGAGCATACCCTTTACATACCAATCCGGCTTTGTTCTTGATTACTTGCCCATTCTCATCCATTTTGTTTTTATACACCCATTTAGTTCCAATGACATTTTTAGTTTTTAGTCTTGGAACAAGTTCCCAAGTTTGATTTTTTTCAATTTGGTCCAATTCTTCATTCATAGCATTGACCCAATTCTCATCTTTGCATTCCTGTTTGATTGCGATGGGCTCAATATGTGACAACAATGTTATTTTTGTCTGATACAATAGTTGTTTTCTTGTCTGCACTCCATTACTTTTATTTCCAATAATCAGTTCTTTAGGATGAATGTTTTGAGTCATTCTTGAGGGTGTCTTTGTGTCTCTTCTTGGGGATTCTTCTCTTATCTATTCTTCTCAAAGATCTTCCTCATCTTCACTAGTTTCCATATCATCCTCTTCCTTTTCTTCTTTATTCTCTTCTACTTCTTCTGCTTGTGTACCAACTGACTCATCATCATCTTCATTGTCAAGTATAGTCTCTTGATGTTTGATCCTTATTGTTTTTAAATCATCCACCTTGACACATGCACTCTCAACAATATTATGTAATCTAATATTGTAGCATCTATATGATTTCTTGGTAGAAGCATATCCAAGAAAGATACCTTCATCATATCTAGCATCAAATTTTCCAAGATTCTCATCAAGCCTTTTGATGTAACACTTACTTCCAAAGACCTTGAAGTATTTTACCGAAGGAGCTCTTCCAAACCATAGTTCACAAGGAGTCTTATTACTATTAATCCTGAGCTAACCTCTGTTCAATATGTATATTGTCGTGCTTACAACTTCCCTCCAATATCCATAAGATAATTTTGCTTCATTGAGCATAGTCCTTGCAACCTCCTGGACTGTTCTATTCCTTCTCTCAACAATCCCATTTTGTTGAGGTGTTTTGGTAGCAAAGAATTGTATTTTTATTCCATGGGTTTCACAGAAGAGATCAAACTCTTTTGAGGTGAACTCACCACCATTGTCTGATCTAAGACATTTTATTTTTGTCTCTTTTTCATTTTCAACAAGGGTATTCAAAGCTTTGAATTTGTTAAGTGTTTCTGATTTTTCCTTGAGAAAACATACCCAACCGATTCTAGTAAAATCATCAATGAACAACATAAAGTAGGACTCTCCTTGCAAACTCTTGGTCCTTGTAGGTCCACAAAGGTCGGTGTGAACAAACTCTAAAGGTTTTGAGGTTGAGTATTCTTTTGTTTTGAACCTTATTCTAGTTTTCTTCCCTAGTTAACACTATCTACACATATGATTTGAGGGATTTATGATCTTTGGCAAGTTTCCTGCCGCCCCAAGATTGTTGAGTTTCACTAAATTGTCAAATTTAATGTGCCCCAACCTTCTATTCCATAGCCAACTTTCATCTACTAAATTTATATGACACTCCTCATTCAATTTTGTATTTAGTATATATACATTCTCGAGAGTTCTAGGAGAAGTACCAACCAATTTTCCTTAGTCCTCTCTCCTAATCTCACATTTATGGGAATCAAAGATGCAAATGTTCCCCTGATCACAGGTTTGGCTAACACTTAATAGGATAGGTTTTAGTTTTTCAACAAGCAACACATCCTTGGATTTGTCTTTTCCCAAACTCACAGTGCCTTTCCCAAGTATGTTACCTGAAGCATTTTCACCAAATGTAACTTTACCCTTTTGTTTCTTTAAGTTCAAAAACTTGTCCTTGTTTCTTGTCATATGTTTTGAGAACCCACTGCCAACATACCAAAGATCTTATTTATCTTGGGCTTTCAAGGCAATAAGACATTCCTCTTTTGATATTTTTTCTTTCCAAAGCTTCTTTTACTCTCTAATGAGCTTTGGTTTTTCTGAGACTTCCATTAATATGCAACTACTTTATTTATGTCTGTAATTATGAGATCTAAATCATTCTAGGCTCCCTTCTTGTAGAGGTACAAAGGAGTTATAATTTCTACTTTTAACTTGATTTACTGTTTGGTTATCTTTAAGGTTATAGTTCTTAACCCTCAAGTTTTTCCTTCCATATGCTCTACAATTCATAGCTTTGTGTCTGAAATTAGAGCATGCAAAGCAATAACCAAAGAAAATGTGAGGATACATGTTTTGATAAACCTTCTTTGGTGTTGTCTTATATTCCTTCTTGATGGATGGAAGTAGTCCTATGGAGTTCTGATCATTACTTTTCTTTTCTTCATCTTTCTTCTTGAATGTACTGAGGAGAGAAGTTTCATAATATTTTTAGTTAAATTGGTTTTCTTCTTGAGAATAACCTACTCCATTTTTGTTACATGAATCCCTTTGTGTGGTAATAATCTTATCTAATATTTTAGAACTATTTTCATATCTTGTTTGAATACGTTTCTTATCAATTTCTTTTCTTAGGTGAACTAATTCTGCCTCCATTCTTTCACAAGTTATTTGTTTCTCTTTAAGAGACTTTTCCAGACTTTCTTCCATCCTATTTTCTTCTAGGATTTGGTTTTTCAAGTTGCTCATGATTTTCTCCATCTCTTTTTCTTTTTGTTCATGTTTTTCCTTTTGTTCAACTACAAAACTTTTCAACTGTCTATATCTTGTTTTGTATCTTCTTAATTCATCCAAGGCACCAAGAAGTTCTTCTTCCATATTAACCTTTTCTTCATCTCTTGACTCTTCCTTATGCTCAATTTCTTCCATCTCATTAGGCTCTTCAATACCTAGAAAAAGGACTTCATTATCATAACTGTTGCTAGACTTCGATGAACTGATGTTTTCTTCTTTTGAGCAAAATATATTTTTCCCTTTGTAAAACGTTTTCTTGTAGTTGGTTTTTTCCTTCTTCTTGTATTGTTTATTTTTGTCTTCTTCATCTTCAGGGTCCTCCTTGGGATAGGGACACTTGGCTGCAAAGTGGCCAACCTTGCCACAAATGAAACATTTGAAATACAACTTGCCTTTGTACCTCCCTGATCCTTTCTGAAGTTTTTTAATAAAATTAGCTTCTTCTACATCAAATTCTTCATGATGGATGGATTGAGGTTTTTGCTTCTGACTTTTTGTTTTCTTGAGCACCTTGAAGGTTGCCTCTCCTTATGGGATGTTCTCATGACCTAATATTAACTCATAGGCTACAAGGATCCCATACAATTCATCCATGGTGAGTTTATCTAGATTCTCTTGATCTTCAAGAGTGGACACTTTAGGATTGTATAACATAGGTAGTGTTCTTTGTATTTTTTCAACTAGCTCATTGTCTGACACTTCTACTCCCAAATATCTGATTGCATTAACAATATTATCAACTCTTTCAAAGTACTTTGAGATATTTTCTTCATCCATTATTTTTATACCTTCATATTGTACTTTGAGAGTCTGAAGTTTGGCCCTCTTTACCTTGGAATCTCCTACCTACCATATTCCGTTGCACCCCACAACAATTTCAACCAGAGAGAACATTGTACTGAGAGAATAAATCAGAGAGGAGGCATACCAAGAATGGTTGAATCAACCACCTATTCAATTCCCACTACATCTAGATTCACCAATTAGGAATGACTGCAAAAATAGTATTTCTTCAGAAGTTGGCAATGGAGATAATCAAAAAGAGGTTTGTATGGATGATTACGTACGTGATACAACTGCCATGGAGACAATGTTGTTAGATGCATTCCAGAATGATGAGCTAGGGGATGATGCTCATATCAATGATACCATTTTTGAAAGACTAAAATATGCTTCCACTACCCCTCTCTTTGGACCTAGTGCCTGGTCAATATCTACCAAGGTTGGGACAACAATGTTACTTTACAACATGAAAGAAAAGTGTGGCATGTCAAACACATGTTTCTCAAAAATATTGAGGTAATTGACCAACAAGTGCCTTATATTAATTTTGTGAAATCTTGTCAGAGTACAATCAACATTAGAAATGGTTTCTTTTATAAACGTTAAATGACCGTGTACATTAATTCTATTTCCCACTAACTGCAGGATATTCAAAGATAAGGTTCTTCCTAGTGATAATGTTTTTCCTGGTAGTTGTGAAGAGGCAAAACAGTTATTGAAAATGTTGGGTGTTGAGTATATATCATATCATGCTCATTCGAATGATTGTATTCTATAAAGAGGAGAATATGCAGACAAAGAGATATGTCTGAAATGTGGGCATGACAGGTACCATAAATCAAATAAAAATGGTAAATCACATGGTCCTCCTCATAAAATATTGAGGCACATGCCTATAATCCCAAGGATTCAACAGATATTTTGTTGCAAATAATTAGCTATGTTGCAGGGATGGCATGCATCGCACAGAAGCGAGTCAGGAGTTATGCTAATCCCAATAGATTCAATAGCCATGAAGCATATAGAGAATACATGGCCAGAAAAATTCAAGGATGATGTATGAAGTCTATGAATCGCCATAGAAATAGATGGCGTGAACCCATATTCCCTCCAAAACACCAACTATTATGTTTGTCCTATAGTAGTGATAAATAAAAATACCCCCCCATGGTTTTCCGTGAAGAGTGAACATCTTATGTTGGCTCTTATAGTCCCTAGTAGAAGACAAGTGAATAATATGTATGTCTACCTACAACCATTGGTAGATGAATTGAAGGAATTATGGGAAGGGATACATGTATATGATGTATCAAGATCCATCACAACATAGAGGAGTTTTATGTTGTATGACATATCTTCTTACACCATGCATGATTATCCAGGCTTAGGAGTTTTCTCTGGTAATTAACATGTTTATTGATTTGTTTATATACATAACAATATTTATTTGCATATTTTATTCACTGTGATTGACATTCTATTCTTAAACGCTAACGTGTTATGTATACAATAATTTCACATGTCTTGTAACTAAATGCTATCATGGATGTAAATTTTGTTGACCTTCTCTGAAGGTTAGGTGGTCCAAACACCTACGAAATCTAGTGTACAACTACTCGAGGGTATTCCTCCTAGAGGAACACCCTTATAGAAGAGCAACATCCGCTTTCAATGGTAAACCAAAGAGAACCCAAATTCCTACTATAATGACACCAGTCGAATGGATTAGAGAATATGAGAGAGATAAGGAGAAGGAGATTACAGAAATGTTCGATTCAAATGGGGAGCTTATGTTCAATGATCCAAAATTCTTTAACACCTATGTTGAGAAATTTCCCATTGGGATGAAAAGGAAATATATATTTTATAAGCTCCTCTATTGGGGGCATATCAATATTTCCCACTTACTAGATCCCATGCATATATTTAAAAATGTTTCATCTTCTTTATGGAGGCACATATCATATAAATAAAGTGACATATTGGTTGTGAGGAAAGAAATTATTTCTTCAAAAACTAAAAAGAAACATTGGCCAATACAAGAAATTAGAGGAGAGGTTGGTCCCTCTTGGTCTCTCAAAGAAGGTGATGTCCCATGGATTTTGAAGAAAGAAGATATTTCTTTGGCAAATGAAGTTATATTGGGTGTGATGGTGCCTTATTTATATGGGTCTTCCCTATGACATTACTTTATTATGCGTCAATACCATTTGTCGGGGTTGAAATCACATGACCATTTGAACCTTCTAAAGGTACAATGTATGTCAAAAATATGATTTTATTATTTGTAATTTTTATTTTTATGCCATGGGATATTTTTTTTTTTTTTTTATGTGTTTACCTTGTAGTGTCATTATCCTCTACTTGTGCATGGGTGTGTGAACCATGAATTCCCCCATGACCTAAGGCGTGCCATATCTAAATTATCTACATTTGTGCGTTCAATCAAATCAAAGGAGATTCATATGGCTAGCATTCCACGGTGGCGTCAAGAGATAACTGAGATTGTTTGTATGTTTGAGAAGGAACTACCATCAAGTTTCATGGACTTGCATGTTCATCTTCTAATTCATCTAGTAGATGAGGTTGAATTAGTCAGGGTGGTCTCTTGTCATTGGATGTTTTTTTTAGAGAGGTACATGAAGAAATTGAAAGGATTTGTTCATTAAAGAGAAAAATCGGAGGGGTCTATGACAAAGGGGTACATATCATATGAGTGTTGATACTGAGAGGGGGGTGAATCAGTATCAAGTACAATTTAAAAACCTTTTCCAACTTATACTTAAACCATTCAATTATATCCAATGAGCAATGAACAATAGTATAAGAGTTACACCAATACACCACAATACACCATGCACAATATATATGAGAAATAATCAATAGTTTTTGTTCAAGGGAAGTAATGACTTCCAAAGGTAGCTACAGCTTCCAAATGTAAAGGGAGGGATAAACCTCCCAGAGGAAGATACAATCATCCAATATCAAGAGATATTTGAACTCCCTATCCTTTCCCCTTCCTTCCACCCAAGAATATATGAGAGATAATAAAACTTTATTCAATTCTGGTCTGTTCAGAAGACCCGACTTGTACAGCATGCCCCGCGCTCAATATTTAACATATGATTCTGAACCTCGCACAAAAGAAACTAAAGTCCGTACTCTTTCCAACAGAAGTGGTCCCACTGAATTTGGAGTATGTATGAAAGAGTTATGACTGTTTTACCCAGAACACCTGTTTTTTGACTAGTTTCAGGACTGGTCACAAACCCTATATTCCACAGAGTGTATCTCCATAATTATAGCGAATCAAGAGCTGAAATTTTTACCAGAGGTACCTTGATATGTCTTC
>ML803118.1:310590-331748 GCA_009831015.1 Picea engelmannii
CCGACCTGACACTTTCTTATTTTGTAATTCTTTTCTTTAATTATCTTCAGGGCCTACATGTACAATTCACTTTGTCATCTTCAAAAATTCATTTCTCCTCAACCATGAGGATCCAAGTGACGTGCCACATACCACCAGAAACAGCATGATGTATACTATCCATCCATGGGTGTTGTATCTGCATGTGCATTTTCCTTCATGTCCAAATAACTTCATCAATCTTGTGGTCCAAAACCCATGACTAGGGTTGACATCAATGACAACAACCAATCTTCCAACAATGAGTCTTTATTTTATGACAGTGAGTACCTCAAGAAGATCGACAACACACCAGGTGAAGTGATTCCCAATGAAAGGGATGAAGAGAAAAGAGAAGGGGAGCTTCTCCAAACAAATGGAAAAAGGGTCTTGATAAATAGTAAGTGACTTATCATTTGTCAAATTTCTACACAGTAACTATTCACACTGAACTTCATAATGTATATTTTCATGATCTCATATGTACTATATGTTGGTTTTATTTCATGAATACATCAACAAATTCAGAAATTGATGCCATCAATAAATTCATTCTTTACAAATCGAAGGCAACACAACTGTGGGTCACATTGTATGAACAAAAGAGGAGGACATGTGAAAGTGACATGAAATAATTCAGACGGTTGAATGGTAGAAGCGAGCCTTATCCTGATCATTTAAAAGAAAGTATGCCAATGATATGCCCCGATAGTTGGGTTTATTACCAATTCAAAGAGAAATATGGTGCATCCAGTCATTACTCGTGTGAAGAAGAGGATTCACTAAACATAGGGATTGGTTGTAAAAACTTGGTAATAATTTTTTTTGTACATAATTTTTAACTTCGTAATGCACTTTTGAATTGTAAGTACATCTATATTATTTTATATTTTAATGGTCAGGTTATTAGACACACATTGACACTATGATTTTTTCATTTTTTTATAGGTGCATTTGTTCCAATCTATGTGGGCATATGGACATCATTTTTTGCACAGAGGATGTCGATGATGGAAACATGACACAAGAATGTGGAGAGGAAGTCGAGTTTGATCAATCTAGTTGTGCTATCCACTGTGATCAAACACCATACCGGGGAATTTAGGTTATGTCGAAAAGATACAAGAGATCATTCGAGTGAACTCTTCTTTCCAATGTGTTATTTTTAGGTGCAAGTGATGAGACACCTTTGATCGGAATAATTTAAAGGAAGATCGTGATAGTGGATGATATGTATCAACTCTAAAAAGATGTGGGATGAAGCTAAGGAGCCTTATGTTTTCCCAAAACACTCCAACAAAGTGTTATTTTACCCAGATGTGTTGGATAGGGACTGGTGGTTTGTATTAAGACACAACCCTATATCAAAACATATTTTTGAGAACAAGAATGTTATCATGCCAAGCGAGGAATATAATGACAGTGATGAAAACATAGGGTGATATGTACATGTTTGATTTCATCTTTAATATTGTTGTTGTATCTTTTTGTTATATTCTTTATGTCGCTAATTATATTGTTTTTTATTCATCTTTTGATAGAGGAAATGTTAAGTTAATTATAACAAATCTTTGAACAATTTTAGTTGTTTAACAGTCAGTTTGATGTGTAATGTGTTTGTCTTTCAAAATATTTGTGATTGCATGGAACATTTGTTATTTGAACATATTTATATGTCATTGCATATATTTAAAAATGTTTCATCTTCTTTAAATATTTCCAATTGTGAAATCCTGAAAAATGTTAAATGTCCAGTTGAACTTTTAATGGGATATGAAATTCTACTTTATGTTGATATAGTTAGATGTAATGATATGGTTGATATGCATGTTTAATAGTACGACATTTTTGAGGATATGTTAACATGATGATTAAAAAACTGAGTTTATGTTCATTTATTTTGTAGATTTAAAAGTAATATTAACAAAAAAAATGTGGTTTATAATTAAAAAATTAAATTTATAACATGATTTTGTGATAATTTGGTTTTTAACTAAATTAGTGTTTGTTAGTTTACGCACTTTTATCATTGCTTTTGAAAATACTTATAAAATTATGCCCCCAATGTTGAGTAAAACCACAATTAATGAAGTAATATTTTAAAATTTGATAGCAATCAACTTGCGAAATAATGAAAAAAATAAAAATAGAAAGATTTGCATCCATAAAATTTTAAAGCCAATAGAATTCTTATCATCGAAGATCATAATTTTTTTATAATAACAATTTTTAGTGTAGAAGAGTCTATTAAAAAAGAGTAATTAGTATAATGGAAAATAATATTTATTCATATGTAATTTGTTTTTTGAAAAAAAAATAGTTAGAATGAATATGTATAATGAATTATCTATGCAATTATAGTTTCAATTTTATAATTATAGTTTCAACCATATTGAACTTTGTAATTTATAAAAATAAACATGATGATGATAACCATCTTATAACAAACATAAACAACATCTAAAATACACATTTATATTCGCTAGCTAATATCATCTAATTATATATACCTCTAGCACATATAAACATCATTAATTAGCTAGCAAACATATCTAATAATTTAACAATGAATCATCATTGTTGTTAGTCCCTAAAGTTGCACTTGACTATGAGAGGGCAAGCTAGGGCATCATCAAGTTATTGCAATGGTTTTATAGGTAAATTTTTCATTTAGGTTTTGAACTGGTTGAAGGTTGCATTAAGGATAATGTGAAAAATATGTCTTAAACATGCAAGAGCAAAAACATATCTCAATGGCTTAGTAAATGGTAGTCAATTTAATGGATCAGATGATAAGAGCAGTATAAAGAAAGGGGAAATATGTAAGCTTTCAATTTGTCCACTCACACATGAAACTCTTGATCCTAAATATCATTCAAGACACAAGAGAAAAATACTTGAAAGCAAATATGATTATGAAAAAACAATCAGTAAAGTTTTCATGGCTTATACATCATTGCATTGCAGAAGATTAACATGCATTCAAGTAGGAAAAAAATAGAAAAATAGACAAGAATTAGAAATCTAACCATCAGTTTGTCTTTAGCATTTAGTACCAATTGAAATATATGGTTGTCTTTACAATAGAGTGTTCTTCAAAACTAGCTAATGGTTCCCAACCCATCCCCTGATAATCTTGCAGCTCTGTCTCTAGGAAACCATCAAATTCTGATTTGATCTCAGGCTCAGATGGATTATTTTCAAGATTTGTTGAATAACCCTTTTTCAGAGATGATTTAGGTAAGGTTTTGGACTTTATACTTAGTTTTTTTGAAGCTATGGTCACATGCTTCATGGGGTGATCTGCTACCTGTTTGCACTTTCTATCATTTTGTTGTTCTTCCATAGTATCATATTCATCTTTAGGCTCCAATTTGACCTTTTTCCCTTTGTAAGAAGAATTCATAGGTGATTGTCCCTTTTCCTCCCCTGCACTTTCTATTGTGTCATCAAATTTCTAAGAAAATATCAAAGAAATTACCTCATGAGAGCCCTGTAGCATTGAGCAGAAGTTAAACCACCCTACCCTTCTGAGCCTTTGCAAAATATCTGGGTAAGTTTCAAGCAATTCAATGCCCTCTAGTTCTAGTCATGTAACTTGCCCGCTTTTCTTGGGTGCCATAAAGAAGATCACTGAATTTCGGAGTCTATCTAGGGTTTTTGTCAACAACAACTATAGATTTTTTGAAAATGTTGTGGAAGAGGTTGATGACCCGTGATATGATTTAGAGTGAAGGAGTACAATCCTGATCTCTTCGAATGAGTATAAAATCGAGGACATGACTTTGATCTTTAATCATCAATCATGATGGATTTTAAGAGATCTCAGGCATCCTCTGACATGATCTTGTGAAGTGGTGCATGTGAAATAATAATCACTCCTGGCACTACAAGGATAATGCTATTCTTGTAGCGCCTTTTCCCATAAGAAAAAAATCAAATTTGAAATGAGAAAAAGACTTTTGACTTGATGGAAAGATCCTAGAAGTCTAATTCTAAGCTTAATCACACTAATGCATGTTAAAAACACTAAAAAAGAATAATGCAAGCACACTTTAAAAACTATAGAAGAAGAAAAAACACATAGAATAAAGCTAGGAAAGGATAGGGAAGGGAAAAGGTTTTCTTATTACTCATTTGCAAAATCAAGGACTAACATTGGTTCTTTCAGGGATAAAGTTTCATCATGAAACTTTAAGAACTTGCTAACCAATGCCTTTATCTCCCTGATCATCATCAACTTTTATTGTAATTCTTTCCCTGTCCAGTCATTCCTTTATTTGCAATCCAAAAATAACAACCACAAAAATGCAAGTAGTCTTTCCATCAGGCTTATGGAGTCTTTATTATTGATCATACCAATAAACTGAAAAAAAACTTCTCAGATGCAAGCTTATTCAATCATCCTACTACTTCTAACCGGTAGGAGCAAGCTGATCACACGATATGAAATTGCCAATATAGCCAATCAAACATTAAAGAGATAGAATGGCCAACCTGTTTGCGTCTTAATGAGTTAATGAAAAAAAGATGATTTTTTTGCAACATAAAGCTAATGGGTAGCCAATACTTACAGCTACAATCTTCTCTAATTCCAAAAACTGCAAAACTTTGAACTCATAAAAATATGAACTCCATGTAGACAACCACAAGATCCTGCCAATTGTGTTGCATCTCTAGCTGATACAAGAAGCCATATTGTTTATCTATGATTTATGCTCCCTTTATGAGAGCATAATTCATTTGAAGATCACTTGTTTTATCAAAAGCATCTGGAACCTGCTAATATGCTTCTTGGATAACATTGTTCAAAACAACATTGAAAAAATGAGTGTATATATGTTGCTTGATCATCATTAGAATTTTAACCATAAGACACATGAAACAACATCAAATACATTTACAGTTGTTGTTTTTTCTTCTTCATATACAGTATGGTCTTCAACAAGAATTTCTTCAGTCAACAATTGATCTTCAAACAGATTAGGAACAACATTTGTATCATAGTCACTACTATTAGAAAGATTTGGATTGATGCCAAATGCATCTAAAGTATCATTGTTATGAATTTCAAGATTAGAATGTTGAAAATCTTCCTGTTGTCATACATATTTAGAAGAAGATAGGAATGATAATGAATCTTATTCCTCTTCCTCAATGTAATCATCATCTTCATCTATATTGCTAAAGGAATCAAATGCTAAATTCTGAATATACAATGCATATACCTCACAACAATGCTCAATAATCCTTTCAGCTGGGTAAATTCTCTTGCAATGTGAATAAAAAACATCATGAAATACCTTCAAAGAGGAAATACTAGAAGCATTAAGAGTTTTGTACCATTTCCTTGCATAGCCATCCAATGAATACAAGAAAATTTTCATCAATACATCTTCATGATGTATATTTGGCTGATCCATGCATTGATGAAACTCAATCAAATGTAGTGTCGGATTGTCCTCATCCTTTTCTTTGAACCGTGAAAGGAAATCTCCCCATATAGCTATAGTGGGAACATCATTAAGGAAACCAATAATATCAAAGAAACTAAATGGTGCAAACCTCCATGCCAAAATAGCTTCCATAGCCTACGACATCTTGGATCAGTGGATTTATCAATGGATTCTTCCTTCATGGAGTCGCCAGGTAATGATACAGTCAGAAAAAGTGTCCAACTCTTGTTCACCATCAAGAGCTAGAATTGATCATTTTCGTTCTCCCAGGGATAAATTCTTCGTGTCTCCATCCCCGACAATGGTGCCAAAATATGTTGGTCCCTAAAGTTGCACTTGACTATGAGAGGGAAAAGCTAGGGCATCATCAAGTTATTGCAATGGTTTTATAGGTAAATTTTGCATTTAGGTTTTAAACTCTTTGAAGGTTGGGTTAAGGATGATGTGAAAAATTTGTCTTTGACATGCAAGAGAAAAAACATATCTCAATGGCTTAGTAAATGGTATTCAATATAATGGATCAAATGGCAAGAGAAATATAAAGAAAGGGGAAATATGTAAGCTTTCATTTTGTCCACTCACACATGAAACTCTTGATCCTAAATATCATTCAAGACACAAGAGAAAAATACTTGAAAGAAAATATGATTATGAACAAACAATCAATAAAGTTTTCATGGCTTACTCATAAACAAGATACATCATATGCATTGCAGAAGATTAACATGCATTCAAGTAGGAAAAAGATAGAAAAATAGACAAGAATTAGAAATCTAACCATCAGATTGTCTTTAGCATTTAGTACCAATTGAAATATATGGTTGTCTTTACAATAGAGTGTTCTTCAAAACTGGCTAATGGTTCCCAACCCATCCCCTGATAATCTTGCAGCTCTTTCTCTAGGAAACAATCAAATTCTGATTTGATCTCAGCCTCAAATGGATTATTTTCAAGATCTGTTGAATAACCCTTTTTCAGAGATGATTTGGGTAAGGTTTTGGACTTTATACTTAGTTTTTTGGAAGCTCTGGTCACATTCTTCATGTGGTGATCTGCTACCTGTTTTCACTTCCTATCATTTTGTTGTTCCATAGTATCATATTCATGCTTAGGCTCTAATTTGACCTTTTTCCCCTTTGTATGAAGAAGTCATAGGTGATTGTCTCTTTTCCTCCCCTGCACTTTCTATTGTGTCATCAAAGTTATAAGAAAATATCAAAGAAATTCCCTCATGATAGCCCTGTAGCATTGAAAAAAAGTTAAACCACCCTACCCTTCTGAGCCTTTGCGAAATCTATGGGTAAGTTTCAAGAAATTCAATGCCCTCTAGTTCTAGTCAAGTAACTTGCCCGCGTTTCTTAGGTGCCATAATGTAGATCATTGAATTTCAGAGTCTTTCTAGGGTTTCTGTCAGCAACAGCTATAGATTTTCTGAAAATGCTTTGGAAGAGGTTGGTGACTTGTGATATGATTTAGAGTGAAGGAGTATAACCCTGATCTCTTTGAATGAGTATAAAAATGAGGACATGACTTTGATATTTAATCATCAATCATTCTGGCTTTTAGGATAAGATCTTGGGCATCCTCTGACATGATCTTGTGAAGTGGCGCATGTGAAATAATGATTACTCCTGGCACTACAAGAATAGTGTTATTTTTGTAGCGCCTTTTCCCATAAGCAAAATTTGAAATTTGAAATGAGAAAAAGACTTTTGACTTGATGGAAAGATCCTAGAAGTCTATTTCTAAGCTTAATCACACTAATGCTTGTTAAAAACACTCAAAAATAATAATGCAAGCACACTTTAGAAACTATAGAAGAAGAAAAAGAGCACTGAATAAAGCTAGGAAAGGATAGGGCAAGGAAAAGGTTTTCTTATCATTCATTTGCAAAATCAAGGACTAACAATTGTGATCACATATAACAAAAGACAATCATTTTCTAACATCATCATCACACATATCTAACAGACATAATTTAACATACACATCCATCAATCACATTTAACATTAAACATATCTAACATGACCTAAAAATGTACACATCAACATGATCAATAGAAAAAAAAGCACCATATATATATATATATATATATATATATATATATATATATATCATGGGCAAGTCAAATAACTGCTATAACATATCTGGTCCAACCGATGGCATAATCTGCATATATACAACAGTAGTGGAGGCCTGGTCTGTAGTGGAAGATGATGGATGATGAATAGGTCATGTCTGCTCATCAAGGTGAGGTGAAAGATGAGGATGAGGAATAGGTCTGACATGTTCATCTAGGTGAGGTGAAAGAGGAGGATGATGACTATGTGCCTCCTCGTGATCTGGGTGAGGTGAAGGAGGATGAGGATGATGTGGAGAAGGATGATCACGGCCACCCTCATCAATCGATGGGGTACCGGACGAACGGGTCGTACTGGAAGAAGAGATTTTCCTATAATCGAGAACCCTCCTCGTTGCTAGTACCCTAGAAGCTTCGATGATATGACGCATAAGAGGCATCAAATCAAACTTCATCTCCCTCCAAAGCTCCAAGAGTGTAGGATTTTCCCTAGTGTCTTGCATCAAGGCAGGGAAGACTCCCACTTCAGTCAAAAGTGTAGAGAGTCGGTCACCCATATCGAACATGAATCTGGTATCGGGCTTACAACACATGTCATCAGATATCTGCACCCGAGGACCTTGACCCACCGCGGCCTCATGCATCATCTCCTCATCGTCATCCGCTGGGGGAGGAGGCACGTCCCCAATGAAAGTGCCAATATCTGCAATATATATAGTACAAAACAATAATTACACAGTTAATTCATTAAACAATTTAATAAAACAAGTTAAAGAATGTGTTAGAATTAATTTTATTCTAATTAAGTAAGACAATAAAATGAAATTATATTAATTAAAAAAAATAACACTAATACTATCTCTATCATCTGGTGACTCATCTGTTGTGAAGATGATGTTTAGACATCCTCGCCAATCCAAACCCGCGTAAGGACATTACACCATGACGACATGTGATTCACCACACTACCTAGTAGCCCTAGTGCGTCTGGTGCAATCCTGACCATAAACTCTGTTTGGCCCCTCTTGGGCATCATCTCCCCCCACATGTGCATCCACACATGATTCCTCGGCCTAGGAGGTTGACATAAAAAATTCATCCTCGTCTCTAGAAACCTCTCAAAAAATAAGAAAAATAACTCTAAGGAAAATGGGAAGTTGGACATCCCACATATCATAGCCCGACATTTGTCGAGCGCTATACAAAATTGCCACAAAAAAATGGCAGACCATATGATACACCATGGTCGTTGTACCAACAAATCAACATAATACAAAAGAGGGAAGGTAATGTGTTTCCCATCACTGGTAAAATGGGATATGGTAGTCACTAAGAGTGAGAGGCACCTAACCTCCTTTGCATCGAAATATGCAATTTTCAGTTGTCCACCAAACACTTGAAAATCAGTTGCGGATAGTACCTCAACCCCAATATATTGATGAGAGTACATGAGTTGACTCTCAGCAAAAACACCCACTGGGGCATCTAGGAACTGGGGAAAATCCTCCCCTCTTCTGGATATCCCAGTCATAAAGTAAACATCCTCCTCAGTGGGATGGTACCACTGATCTAGACCCACACGAAAATTTTGTCGATGGACATCCCATCGACTGATTAGATGCACCAACAACTTGGAGTGCCCCTTAAGGGATGTAGCCTCCTCATAGTACTTAAGGAGGCCTACAACCTTGAAGAGAGCATGAGTCATTGCAGTAATAGGGAAAGGGTACAAATCCCTCTCCCTCTTGGTTGCCTCCCATTCCTGTACAACATTGTACAAGTCCACCCTCTGCTCCTTTTTTTGTTGCTTCTCTCTCTGCTCACGTCTCTGCATGATTAACATATGAAATACATCAGCCTCACTCATAGATAAAAACATAAAATAAAATCTACTGAATGATAAATTTATCTATAAATACAAAAAAATAACTTCCTTAAAAAAATAATATAATTGCATTAACAGTGCGCCATAAAAACAATCATGCACCGTCGCACCATAAAAACAGTCATGCACCATCGGCGGTGTGCCCATAGATATTGTGGGCACCGTGACCATTGCATTGGTGTAAACTAAAGAACCAAACAAAATATGTTATGTTGTGTTATATGGTGCGTTGGAAAATGATACTGCACCAGGGTGCTACACTACAACACATACACTCTGGTGCGTTACATTTATCATACGCACCGCTTAAACTAAAAAACAAATTAAAATATTAAAGAAGGTAAACAATGATTTAAAATTAGCAAAAAAATGCAGTGGGAATATGTTCACTACACACATCGGTGCATGTAATTAACATAGTTGCACCATCACATAAACTTTAACAAATTTTCAAGTATGGAACTTATTACAATGCGTTCTGGTTGTTACTATCGTACCGCACACGGTGCCACTAAAAAAATTACTTGGTGCATTGCAACACAATGTTACATTTCTCAGTGTTGTGTTTGGTAAACATGAACGCCCTAGTGTGCACATTTACCAATGCACTACGTAAAAATATATATGATAAGGGTGGTGTGCTATGTACTTTAACCACCTAGTGAGTTATCTGTACTTTGACACACCGCCCCTCCAGTTATATGATTTTCTTCGGTGCGTCATTAAATGGACGCGCTGGTGCGTTTATGTTTACCAACGCACCATTGAGAAATGTGACAAGTTACGCAGTGCGAGCCGAGAGCCTTGAACGCAATGCGCAGTTTTTTTTTTTTTTTACACTTAAAATTTCACTCAATTTTAAATTTTAATTCGGTGAAAACTTAATTTATGAAGAAATAAGGACATTACCTGGACATTTTTTCATCGGGGAGGCATGGTTGCGACGTACTAAAAAAAACTAAATTTTCCCATTGTTTGGAAAAATTCGAAATTCACGCACCGAGCAACAAACAAAAGGAACAAAACCAAAGAAAGCATTGATGGAAGGGAGCTTCAGATAGGAAAAATTTGCACCGGTGCTTTTTAGCTTTACAACATTGAAAATGGTAAAATTGATTTTTACCGTCGGTATTTTTTTTAATAAAACCCTGTTCCGATGCGCCCAATGCACAATTGCACGAGGACATACATGTTTAATGAGTGCACCGATTATATTTAAAAAAAAAAAATCGCTAGCACGGTGCGCGTGTTTTTGGGTGTGCACCGGTGCATATACTAATCCATAGCGCACCATCGTACATTTTTTGAAAAACTACAATAGTGCAATTTTTTTTGTTTAAGAATGACACAGTGCGGTTTAATAATAGACACCCCGGTGCGCTTGGGTTTACAGAGTGCACCACCTAAATTTGGAAATTAACCCTAACATGGTGCTCCATATTGGAGCACTAGTGCGCATCATACAATGGAGTGCACCGGAATATATATTTTGACACAATCCTACATTTCTATGTAAATGTTTTTTATTTAACCATATGACGACGCTCTCTACTAATAGCGCATCGGTGCTTCCATTGTTACGTTGCACACCGTATATTTTTAAAAGAACGCTATTTTTAAAAGATCGTTATTTTTAAAAGAACGCTATTATTAAAAGAACGCCATTATTTCCCGATGCGTCCTTATTTTCGTAGTGCACTGGATAATATAGTTCTTTATTTGAAATAACCCTACTACGGTGCTCTAGTTTTGAGGCCACCGATGCACCTATTGTAGGAAATGCACAAGTGCGTTCTGTACTTATAAATCAATGTTGTAAAAACATCCGCTAAAACCTACACCCACTCACCTCTGCTAGTATCATCCACTATTTGGGATATTTTTATAGGGGTGTCCGCAAAAACCTCCGCTAGAGGGTCTTTTCCTTGTAGTGTGATTACAGATGTAGGTCTCTCATAATGGTAAGTTAGCAGGTATAAGGTGGGGCACACCTTTTTCAAGCATGGTCCCCTAAGGACATACTACTTGTAGGTGTCCATCCTTCCATATTTTCATATGGCTATGATCGTAATACCACATTACTTGTATCTTTCCACTACCACAAATAATGATATGGGATTAATCTTCTAGGTACATTAACCTTTATTATCCTTAATATCAAGTACACTCTTCCCATCAATGATATATATGTGTAAAAAAACAACTACTATGGTTAATCTTCATGCAAAATTGTTTCTTGCTACCCTAATGTAGTTGTGTACCATGATGTGGAGGCTATGCAATGAAATGAATCATGTTTGTTGACAAATGTTTTCATATAGTTGGAACTATTTTACCCCCACTGACTAATTGGAAGGATAGTTACATTGAAAACAATTTTTATTTCACAACCTATAAAAACAAGAAAGAAACTAAGGTTTTAGTAAGAAAGAAAGAGAGATATTTGTAAATTGCGCTCCTTGATGGATTTTCCAAGGTTGAATGGAATAACAAGATGAGGAGGTCCTAACTCCACAAAACCTCTGCACAAGAAAAGAAAAAACACCTTCCTACTCTACAAGAAACAAAACATATATCTCATTTACAAAACCAAGTGAAAATCTTTCTAGATATACTTGATTAGTTCAGTGAAGGAAATAAACGCATTCAATAAACAACATTCAACCAATAACAAACAAATATGTGGTAGGGGACTAAAGGAGATTCTATTAAAGTATAAAAGGTTAGGTCATGCATTCATACCTTTGAGTGATGAGATGACTTTGAATCCATTCTTCTTGGGTTCATTCCTCTTCAACATTATCTCATGTCCAATTGTCTTCCAAGAGGTGTCCTCTACAATCCTCCAATGGTTCTCAAATCTCCACAAGAAAATTGGGGAAGTGGATACAAAGGGGAAAATTGGTATTTCCTTTGTGTGAGAAGAAAATAATCCAAGATCACTCCAATTAAGGCTCCAAGACCAATCCAAAAAGCATGAGCCCAATCCAAAATCTAGATATAAAGATCTCAAATCAAAATCTATGAGAAAAAAAGAAATTAATCCCATGTGAAAGAGGCCACTTTAGAGGCTTATTAGATACTTTTAGGGCTTTTACATGAAGAAAGGGTCCACAATCTAGAATAATCCCAAGATATTTTTTCTTTGGGCACCTAAATAGTGATTGAGTGAACTAAATTAACTTAGGGGTGTGCCTTGTCAAAGTTTGACCAAGTCAGGGGGGTGTGTGCAGGTTCTAGCCCTATTCCTATGTCTTGCATGTAGCTCTATAAGGAAAATTTATGGCCATCAAACCCAATGTGCAACATTCAAGGGAACGGTTGTGCCCAACAACAAAATTGAGGAAAATGCTAAGGATTTTTAAAATTCTAGGACAAATTAGGGTACTCCATACAAAATAGAGAACTTTGTAATGCACCTCAAGTCCAAGACTCCCTGGAACATGGAAGACAAAGTCCCACAATATGAATGCTCCCAAATGTTAGTTATTGGAGGCAAATTATGGCAAGTGGGTGTTGGTTGTGGATCTTGATTATATTCCTGATTCAAAGGTTTGTTTCAATCGTAATTGAAACCCATTCCCTAACGAGGGGTGCGGGGGGGATTCCCTCCCCCACAACTATCGCCAAGGGGGTCTAAGGGGGGTGATGAAAATTTTTGTAGCCCCCCCCAGCAGGGGATTCAGGGGCAGCACCCCCGAAGAAAAATATTGGGAAAAATTACCTTGTAAAATATTGTAATTTCGTAGTCAATCTGGACCATTCATTATAAGGTCGTAGATCTGGTGGTATAAGTTATGTTAGGTTTTTTTTTCCTAGAAGGCAACCCTCTTTTATGATGGAATTGTATTGCGGCTGTATATGTTTGTGATTATTGTATTCTGAGAGAGGAGACTATGTGAGAAAGAAGAGGAAGTTACAACGGGTGTGTTGTAGGTTGTATACCTTCATTTTGTTGGATAATAAAAAGGAAGGACCTGGAAATTTCTCTGGTGGACATAGCCCACATTGGTGAACCACATATATCTATATCTCTATTGTATTTTGTATCTTTTGTGTTTTATTTCTTCATTTGTTTTATTTTATTGTTCCACGATCCTATTTTTCTAACAACTGGTATCAGAGCGAAAGGTAACTCACAGGAAAAGAAGGTTCCTAGTTCGAATGGGAGCAATGGCGGAAGATGGAAAGTTTAGAGCTGAGAAATTTAATGTCCAAAACTATCAGTTATGGAAGATGCATATGGAATATTATTTATATTATAAGGATCGATTCCTACCATTGGGTGGAATAGAAAATAATCCAATGACCATGAAGGATGATGAATGGGAGGTTCTTGACATAAAGACAATAAGAAGGATACAGCTGAGCCTGGCAGTGTCGATGGCTTTCAATATTTCGAAATAAAAGACAACAAAGGAGTTGATGGATGCATTAGATAAATTGTATAAAAACACCTTGGAGTCCAATAAGATATTTCTAATGAAGCGATTATTTAATATGAATATGTCAGAAGGTGGGTCTGTTGTAGATCATTTAAATGAATTTAATACGGTTACTAATCAACTAAGTTCTGTAAAAGTGGACTTTGATGATGAGGTCATGGCTCTTCTAATCATGTGCTCATTTCCAAAAAGTTGGAATGATTTGTTCATGGTTGTAAGTAACTCTGTCTCTGGTTCAAACACTCTAAAATTTGATGATGTTGTTGGTGTTATCCTTAGAGAGGAAATGCGACAGAAAAACACAGGTGGAACATCAGGTAATGCGTTGACTATGGAGAATAGAGGGAGACAAAAGGATAGAGGAAAGGGATAAAGGAACCATGGAAATTCTAGGAAAGGAAGATCCAAATCTAGACTCGGAAATATAGAGTGTTGGAATTGTGGGAAGAAAGGACATCTGAAGAAAGACTGCAACGTTCCAAAGAAACAAAGAGATGGAAAACAAGAGAAAAATCAGGAAGTAAATATAATAGGTGATGTGTTACAAGATTCTTTGTTTCTTTCTATAGATAATATTTCTGAGTCTTGGGTAGTAGATTCAAGGGCTTCATTTCATGCTACATCCCATAGGAAATATTTTCTAGATTATGTTTAAGGTGATTTTGGACAGGTTCATTTGTGTGATGATGCACCATGAAAAATTGTTGGAATGGGTAAGGTACAAATAAAGCAAAATAAAGGAAACGGATGGTTGTTGAAAGAGGTAAGACATGTTCCATATCTAAGAAAAAATATGATTTCAACATGGTAGTTGGAAAGGGAAGGTTGTATATCTATATTTACAGATAAGGCATGGAAGGTCACCAAAGGATCACTAATTATAGCAAAAGGATAGAAGGTAGGTACATTGTATTTATGTACTGGTAATGTTGACTCTTCTATATATTTAGCTTCTACAAGAGTGGATAAAACACTGTGGCATGATAGGCTTGGAAACATGAGTGAGAAGGGGATGCAGATACTTCACAAAAGAAATTTGTTTCCAAGTCTTAAACAAATTGATTTGGATTTCTGTGAGCATTGTGTTTATGGAAAACAGAAGAGAGTCAGATTTCTCAGAGTCGGAAAAGAAAAGAAGAGTGAAATGCTAGAGTTTGTGCATACATATGTATGGGGACCAACTCAGGTATCATCTCTTGGTGGCTCTCGTTATTATGTTACTTTTATTGATGATGCAACTAGAAAAAATTGGGTTTATTGCATTCGACAAAAATATGATGTTTTTGATATTTTAAGAAATGGAAAGATTTGGTTGAGAATGAGACAGGAAAAAGGTTGAAGTGTCTCAGATTAGATAATGGAGGTGAATATTGCAGCAAGGATTTTGATTATTACTGTTCATACCATGGGATTCGTAGAGAGAAAACAGTTCCAAGAACACCACAAGAAAATGGTGTCTCGGAAAGGATGGGCAGGACAATCATAGAGCGTGTAAGGAGTATGAGATTGCATGTTGGGTTTCCCTTACAGTTATGGGAAGATGTTGTAGATAATGTTGTTTACTTAATAAACATAGGAAATTCAAGCTCTTTGGATGGTGGAATTCTAGAGGAGGAATGGACAGGTAAAAAGGTAAACTATTCTTTTTTGAAGACTTTTGGTTGTGAAGCATTTTCCCATATTGATAAAGAAAATAGAACAAAGATTGAGGAAAAATCCAAGAAGTATACCTTTATTGGATACAATGTTAATGATTTTGGTTATCTCTTATTAGATTATGAAAATCACAAAATCATTAGGAGTATAGATGTCATATTCAATGAGAAGGTCATGTACAAAGATCAGTTGCAGGGAAAGAAACAAGAAAAAGAAAAACCAGAATGTACAGTGCTTGATGAGATCATTGAAAAAGAAATTTCAAAGGTACCAGAAAATCAAAATGTACAACAACAGGAGCAACATTTGCCTCAAACTCTTACAGGTTTTGTTACAAGATCTACCAGGTTAAGTAGACCCCCCGAACGATACTTTCCTTCATTGTATTATTTATTATTGATTGATTCTCGTGAACCATAATTTTATGAAGAGGAAATGCAGGTGGACACTAAAAAGAAGTGGGAGAAAGACATGAAAGAGGAAATGGAGTCCTTGGTAAATAACTAGACTCGATACTTGATTCAGTTTCTTGCGGGAAAAATAGCATTGTAGAATAAATGGGTTTACAAGTTGAAGGAAGAAGATGGAGGAAGAAAGTAGTAAAAGGCTAGACTTGTTGTAAAGGGGTTTTCACAAAAGAAAGGTATAGATTTTGATGAAATATTTTCTCCTATTGTTAAGATGACTTCAATTAGGACTATTTTAATTCTTGTGGCACTAGAAGATTTACATATTGAATAGTTATATGTAAAAACAATTTTTATCCATGGGGATCTGGAGGAAGAGATTTATATGCAACAACCATGGGGGTATGAGGTCAAAGGGAAGGAAAATTTTCTATGCAGATTGAAGAAGAGCTTGTATGGCCTAAAGAAAGATCCAAGGAAGTGGTATTTGAAGTTTGACAGGTTTGTGATAGAACAAGGTTATAGTAGATGTCATTATGATCATTGTGTTTATTTTAAAAGGCTAGAAAATGGAAGCTATATTATCTTGTTATTGTATGTAGATGACATGCTTGTTGTAGGGTCTAATATGCAGGATATAAATGTGCTCAAGAATAAATTAGTTAATTCATTTGCAATGAAGGATTTGGGTGTTGCAAAGAAAATCCTTGGTATGAGAATAATGAGAGATAGGAAAAATCGCAAATTGACATTGTCTCAGGGTGAGTACATAGAGAAGTTTTTGGAGAGGTTTAGAATGCATACTGAAAACAATTAGTACACCTTTGGCCAACCATTTCAAATTAATTAAGGAAATGTGTCCCAAAATATAGGAGGAGATAGAATACATGTCCAGGGTCCCTTATTCATCAGCATTTGGCATCTTGATGTATGTGATGGTTTGCACAAGACCAGATATTGCACATGCAGTGGGAGTTGTGAGCAGGTATATGAAAATTCCAGGTAAAGAACATTGGGAGGCAGTAAAGTGGATTATGAGGTATTTGAGAGGTACTTCTACTCATGAATTATGTTTTGGAGGTTTAGACATTGTTCTACAGGGATATGTTGATTCATATATGGAAGGTGATAAAGATAGTTGGAGGAGCACCATGGGGTATGCTTTTACTGTAGGTGGAACAAAACTAAGTTGTATTTCAAGACTACAAAAGGTTGTTGCATTTTTAACAACAGAATCCGAGTATCTTTCTGCTACAAAGGCTAGTAAATAAATGATTTGGTTACATAGGTTTATGGAGAAATTGGGAAAGCAGCAGGACAATAGCAGTTTGTATTGTGACAGTGAGAGTTCCATTCATCTTGAAAAGAAATCAACCTTCGATTATAATACTAAGAATATACAACTCAGGTACCATTTCATATGATCTGTCTTGGAAGATGAACAATTGAAGTTGGAAAATATACATACTATCCAGAATCGTGCAGACATGTTAACAAAGGGAGTGACTAGGGAGAAACTAAATTCCTGCTCAATTTCAGTTGGTCTTCAAGCATGAAGGTGAAGATGAGAAATTCTCCAGGTCCAAGGTGGAGTATAATTCAATAGGTACAACAACAGTGGAGTTGTTGTGATCAATATCCAAGTGGGAGATTGTTGGTTGTGGAGCCTGATTATCTACCTGATTCAGAGGTTTGTTTTAGTTGTGCTTGGACCCTATTCCTTAACATGGTGTGGGGGGGCTTTCCCCCCCACAATTGTTGCGAGTGGGGTCTAGGGAAGTGACGAAAATTTTTGTATCCCCCCCTGGTGGGGGATTCGGGGGTAGTTCCCCTGAAGCGAAATATTGGGAAAAATTGCCTTGTAAAATATTGTAATTTCATATTCAATCTGGACCGTTCATTATATGGTCACAGATCTGATGGTAGAAGTTATGTTAGGGTTTTTTTCTCTATAAGGAAACCCTCTTTTATGAGGGAATTGTATTGCGATTATTGTACTCTGAGAGAGGAGATTGTGAGAGAAATAAGAGGAATTTATAGTGGGTGTGTTGTAGGATGTATTCCTTTATTTTGTTGGATAATAAAAAGGAAGGACCTGGAAATTTATCTGGTGGACGTAGACCACACTGGGTGAACAACGTATATCTGTGTCTCTATTGTATTATGTATCTTTTGTGTTTTGTTTCCTCATTTGTTTTATTTTATTGCTCCACGATTTTGTTTTTATAATAGTTGGAGTGCCATAGCTATAGTGCAATCATCATAACAACAACACCCCCAATCACATCCATCCTCAATGCTCAGTACCTATGGAGACAACTATTTGAAGTTTATATAAGGAACAAAAAACATGGTTTGTGACAAGTATTTTCATTATACATTCTACTCATAGGTTTGGTGAAAATTTGTGTTGCCACATATATTGGTATCCAAAGATTTGTAGGTGTCCCCTTTACATATATTGTATTCATTTATTCCTCCAAATAACATTCACCATGGTATATTCAATTTATGAAAGGTTGGTTATAGAGATAGTGTTATTATCTCTTTATCCATTATTTTTCTCGAATAGTGGATTTTCTTTGTTTTGTAGCAAGGGGATGTTATTTGGGTCTACACATGCACATGTTCAAATACATCTATATTTGGGTTTGTTTCCCCACTCACCTTGTTGAATTTCATAGTGGAACAATACATTCATCATATTTGGTTTTCCATTAGCACCCTTGTGCACTAGAAGGTGGGGATTAAGGGTACTCCTTTCACCACACAGAGTTAGGCATTCATTATTTCCTACTTTCTCACACATGTGGGGGAAAGGAGGTGGGGTTGTGTTACAAGTTGTGGGAACATGGGTTATTTGGTTATTATGCATTGTCTTCCTTTATTATCTTTGAATACATGAGATTGTATCTCTCGATTCAATAACAACATTTTCTTTCATTTTATCCCATGGCCTTATTCATGGGAAATTGACTACCATCACACCCCAAGCTCTGACATCCTCCATTTTTGTGCCCTTTAGTTAAGACCCATTTGTTCTTTGCTCACTTTATTCCCTTAGACTGTTCATATCGTGATCCTTGGTAGTCATCAACGTTGTTACCTCATTTTTAGTGTAAGTGTCCATTTAGGTACTTCAATGACCTCTTTTTTGTAGGGTCTTTTTCTTTTGTAGGTTTTATGGTGGGAAGTATCAACATTTTGGTTACATGGAAACCATTAACCACCACCATTATGGGTGTATTTTGAACTTATCTTCCATGGGTCCGTTACTTGAGGTATCATTGTTGGATGACACTCAAGCCACAACTATGGTAGAAGAAACTCAAGCCACAACTTCCCTTCCTTTATAAATGTTTTTCTACACACTCTTACTTTGCCTTTTGAATTGCATGTAAGTGAGGATACTCATTTGAGGTTTGAATAGTTAGAACCTTGAATTATATCTATTTCTTAGGGACTTAGTCATATGATATATATGTTTTACAATATTCATTATGTATAACATTTCAAGTCATTTATTGGTGACACATCTCCGATGAGCATCCTTTCAACAACCGTTCCTTAACATGCATCCTCAAAGTACTTTTGCGTTGGAGTTTATTTTTGAAAAACCTCAATGTACTATTTTAGAGGAATATGAATATGTTAATGATATAATCCACACCTCCTTAAATTACAACAACCATTCCTTAACAACATGCAATGTTCATGCTTAGAGTACTTTTATGTTAGAGTTTGTTTCTCAAAAACCTAGTATACTATTTCAAGGGCTCTGCATATACTTTAACATGGAAGAAGAGAGGTTTAAATGTTGCACCTTCGACCTCACAATGAAAGAGTAAAGCTATTTTTTTTTTAATGAATAAGGAATTTATTACCTTTAATAGACCTTATAAAATATTTTCAAAACATGGATAGTCAATCTGAAGTAGTCACTCCAAGGCTTCCACATAGGGAGAAATCACATTGAAGTAGATACTCCAATCATCAATTTGAGAAATCTTACATAGTTCAGTGAGGGTGCCTATTGTATCTTTATCAAACCTCATTGTATACCCAATAACCCCAATAACATTCTTAGGGGAAGCACTATGGGAGTACTCAAGGCATCCTTTGCATAGCCTCAAAGGATAGCAACCCTCTATTAGGTGGCGAGGTTGTGAACCGAGACCATATTTAAACTTTGTGCATTGAGGTGACCATTTAGCTTCTTGTTTGATATTTTACCATTTCATCATAGGGTAATCACTGGAGAATGTTATCCATGTTGATGTGTGTAGCATTGGACATGTATTTTCACATAGGTCTAAGTGTCTAGACATGTGGAAGTCGTCCAAATTCTTCTACCTTAGTAATTTACTTTAATTAAAGTAAAGTGCTTTTATTAATTAGTTGAGTTTTATTTAATGTAATACTAAAGTTATTAGCATTAATGAATTAAATCTTATCCATTAATATCAAGTGAGGTGAGATTTAATATCAATTGTCAATCACTTTGGAGATTAGGGTTAGGTCATAACTCAATATTATAAAAGCAAGGCTAGGGTGAAGGAGAAAGATACTTTGGAGAGTAAAGAAGAAATTTTTCTCAAGTTCTTGAGTCATGAAGGACTGTAATTCAAGGATATGTTGTTGGACACACCTACCACACTTAGAGGGGGGGTGAATGAGTATGGGGCTCTTTTTCCCAAAACTTCCCTCTTGCACAAAAACTCATCAATTAGCATTCAACATTTATTCATTACCCATTGTTGTCATTTATAACCAGTTAGATGTGAGCACATATCAGCAACATATATCATCAATATATCATCAACAAGTCATCACCACAATGAACACAAAGAACACAAGATGTATGTACAATTTTCTTTTTATTACAGACTACAATCCTTGGGGTTTATAACTGAATAAAGTACAACTCTACTAGAGCACCATCTCTATATGAAAGACTCAGCTTTCATTCTCAGCACCAACTGAGATGAGGCAACAATCCTCAACATATATCAATCTGTACCATAAACAAGAGCATCAACCATGCACCAACCTGTGCCAAACAACCTATACCATAAACAAGTGCATCCAACCATGTACCAAGTATATACCAATCATGTGTCAACTACTCATAAACAATTACTCATCAATATGTACCAACATCATCAACTATACACCTCATGTATGTGCCAACTCATCAACTGCTTGTCTCA
>ML803118.1:347365-360435 GCA_009831015.1 Picea engelmannii
ACAGTCTCCTCTCTCAGAATACAATATTCACCACCATCCATAGCCACGATACATTTCCCTCATAAAAGAGGGTTGCCTTCTAGGGAAAAAAACCCTAACATAATCTCTACCGTTAGATCTACGACCTTATAATGAACGGTCCAAATTTACAATGAAATTACAATATACTTTTACAAGGCAATTTTTGCTTCGAGGGCCCGCTTGCCCCCAGACCCCCCAGCCGGGGGGATAGGCCCCCCGGACCCCGCAGAGGGGGTACCCCCCCTCTGCACTCCCCCGCGTGGAAGAGTGTACATACTTCTGGGGTGTAAATACTTCATGGGGTATAAACATGGCTGAAAGTAAAAGACCTATAAATCAGGAAGATAATTAGGCTCCACAACCAACAAGAAATTTGGATGTTGAAGAGCTGTTGGATTAGATAATGTCCATGAACAAATATTTCTATTATGAAGATGTCGATGGGGGAGAAAAGGGTGAGACATGTTGTCACCAGGCTTAAAGGACATACAACACTTTGGTGGGATGAACTGCAGGCTGAGAGGAGAAGTAGAGGCAAACATAAGATAAAGAATTGGGACAGAATGGTAGCCAAGATGAAGGCTAAATTCATGCCCAAAGATTATCAGATCAATATGTTCAAGAATCTACAGAACCTGAGATAGAAGGGTATGACAGTCAAAGAATACACATAGGAGTTCTACAAGATGAACATCAGAGTTGGACAATTAGAGAAGGATGAAGAAAAAGTTGTCAGGTATATGAATGGCCTAAGGTACGAAATCTAGGATGATCTCAACATGATGTCGGTAAGGACAGTGGAGGATGATTATCAGTTTTCACTAAAGGTGGAAGAGAAGTTGGCCAGACAACAAAGCCAACGAGGTAGAGGTAAAATATCAACCCTAAACAAAGGTAAGGGAGTTTCCCATGACAAGGCACATAATTCCAAAGACGAGGCTGGATCTCCACACAAACACTCAGAAAGAGGAGGAAGTTCCCGAGGAAGATAGGGTGGTGGAAGAAACTCTTCTAGAGGAAGAGGTAGAGGAGGAATAAGATTTTATGCCTGTGGAAAGACAGGGCACATGTCTTAGGAATGCCCCGAGAAAAAGAAAGGAGGAGAATCTCACATTTCAGAAGAACAAAGAGAGAATGTTGAGGCAGAGGGAGCAGAGGATGGAACATCCATGATGATGAGAAAGGTTCTCTTAAAACCAGAGGCAGAAGTTAAAAATCCAGTACAAAGGAACAGTCTATTCAGGACAGCTTGCAAGACTAAAGACAGAGTACGCAAGGTGATAATTGACAGTGGGAGCACTGATAACTTAGTATCCACGGAGATGGTGGAGAAATTGTAGCTAGAGACAACTAAAAACCCAGAGCCATATAAAGTCTCATGGTTGCATAAAGGACACCAGGTAATGGTTACTAAACAATGCTTGGTTGAATTTAAGATAGGACGATATAGAGATGAAATTGTATGTGATGTAATTCCCATGGATGTATGGCATATTTTGTTTGGAAGACTATGGTAGTTTGACAGGAATGTCATTCATGATGGGAGGAAGAATACATACACCTTGGAGAAGAATGGTAGAATACACATGTTGTTTCCAATAGAGGAGAAGAAAGTGAAAGATGAAGCTAGCACAAGCATACTCCTCATGAGTGGGAAGGAACTCCTGAAACAAGTCAAAAAAGAACAGGAGATGCAGTTTGTTGTGGTGAGGAAACCCAAAGTTATCCTTGCAAGTACTTCAATGGATGATTTGCCTGAAGAAGTTCAGGAATTATTGGATAATTGTGTCGACATAGTGGTGGATGAGTTGCCTAACTCATTGCCACCATCAGAAGTATCATTCATAATATCGATTTGATACCAGGAGAAAGTCTGCCAAACAAAGCAGCTTACAGACTGACACCTCGAGAGAATGAGGAGGTAAAGAACCAAGTCTAGGAATTGTTAGACAAGGGTTTGGTCAGAGAGAGCTTGAGTCCATGCACAGTGCCAACTGTGTTGAGTCCAAACAAAGATGGAGGATGGATAATGTGCACAGACTCAAGAGCCATCATTAAGATCACTATCAGGTATAGATTCCCTTTTCCAAGAATAGATGATTTGATGGACTGTTTAAGTGGAGAAAATTTATTTTCTAAGATAGATTTGAAAAGTGGATATCACCAAACTAGAATGAGGGAAGGTGATGAGTGGAAGATATCCTTTAAGACAAATAAAGGTTTTTATGAGTGGCTTGTTATGCCATTTGGCTTAACCAATGCCCCGAGTACTTTTATGAGGTTGATGAATGAAATACTAAAAGATTTCATTGGCAAGTTCGTGGTTGTGTATCTAGATGATATACTGATCTTTAGAAAGACTAAAGAGGAGCATTTGAGGCACCTGACATTAGTGATGAGGAGACTACAACAGGATAAGTTGTTGATAAACTTGAAGAAGTCCTCTTTTATGAAGACATAACTCATTTACTTGGGTTTTGTGATCTCTTCAAATGAGCTGAAGATGGATCCGGAGAAGGTGAAAGCAATCAAAGAATGGTCATCACCGAGGACCATGTTTGAGGTAAGAAGATTCCATGGATTAGCGAGTTTCTATAGGAATTTCATCAGATATTTCAGTGGAATTTGTGCACCAATGATGGATATAGTGAAAAAGAGGCACAAGTATTTTAAATGGACAGAAGAGGCCGAGAAGAGCTTCAACACACTGAAGGAGAAAGTAATGGAGTGACCAATTCTAGTCTTGCCAAATTTTGAGAAGACGTTTCAAGTAAGGTGCAATGCAAGTGGCATTGCAATTGGAGGAGTTTTGAGCCAGGACAATAGACCTGTTGCTTACTTTAGCGAGAAGATGAATGAGACTAAGAGAAAACACTCCACCTATGACAAGGATTTTTATGCCATAATCCAAGCCCTGAAGAAATGGAGACATTACCTCATCCCACAAGAATTTGTCTTGTATAGTGATAACCAATATTTACAATTCATAACCAAACAGGAAAAATTGAATCAGAGGCATGCAAAGTGGATTGAGTATATGAAGAATTTTACTTTTGTCATAAAACATATTGTTGGGAATGCTAACAAAGTTGTTGATGCATTGAGCAAGAGATGTTTGACTCTACAATAATTTCAGGTAAAGACCTTAGGGTTTGAACACCTTGAGGAAATGTACAGTGATGATCCAGACTTCAAGGAAGCATACGAAGCATGCACAAATCATGTGCTGAGAGATAGGAGCCAGTGGACAGAGTATATGATTCAAGAGGGATTGTTTTTCAAGGGAAATCAATTGTGCATACCAAAATTCTCAATGAGGGATAATCTTTTGAAGGAAAAACATAGTGGAGGATTGGTTGGACATTTCGTCCATGATAAGACATTTGCACAGTTGAGCAGTTCATACTATTGGCCAGGTATGAGAACAGATGTAATAAAATTCGTGAACAGATGCAGAATCTTCCAACATGCAAAAGGTAAAAGACAGAACACTGGATTGTATCAACCATTGCCCATACTAGAGAGGCCTTGGGATGAAATAAGCATGGATTTTCTGTTGGGACTTCCAAGAACACAAAGAGGATACGATTCCATATTTGTGGTGGTGAATATATTTTCCAATATGGCACACTTTATCCCATGTCAGAAGACTATTGATGCAACACATGTTGCAAACCTATTTTTCAAGGAAGTTGTGAGACTTCACAGCCTACCCAGAAGCATTGTCTCGGACAGAGACATGAAATTTGTTGGTCATTTTTGGAGAACACTGTGGAAGAAGTTGGGGACAAATTTGTCCTTCATCTCAGCTTATCACCCTCAGAAAGATGGGCAGACTGAGGTGTTAAACAGAATTTTGGGAAATGTATTGAGGAGTCTGGTCACTAAGCACCATAATCAATGGGATCAGATTCCGCCACAAGCAGAATTTGCATACAACGACTCACCAAACAAGAGAATTGGGAAGAGCTCATTCCAAATATTGTATGGAATGCAACCCGGGTGAGTATCTGAGTTGAGAGACTTGGAACAGAGTGAGATCAGAAGTGTTGGAGTAGAAGATTTTGCTGTAGAAATGCAGAAGATCCATAGCTAGATCAGGGGGCAGTTGCAGAATTCTAGCCAAGAGTACAAACACAGAGCTGATCAACATCACAGAGAAATCCAATTTGAAATAGGAGATTAGGTTCTAGCACATCTCAGGAAGGAAAGGTTCCCTAAGGGGACATATAACAAGATAAATATGAAGAAGATAAGACCATGTAAGATCTTGAGGAAGTTTGATGCCAACGCCTATGAGATTGAGCTGCCAGATGATGTGGACATATCATCCATATTCAACATCTTAGACCTGTATCCTTACAGGAAGGATGACACAGAGGGATTAGCAGATCAAGGGAAGATTCAGTGGGAGAAACAAATGCCTATAGCAGAAAAACCACAGATGGAAAAGATCGTTGATTAGAGGATTAGTAAGAATACCAAGAGGAAGACCTATTTTGAATATCTGGTCAAGTGGAAGAGACACCAATAGAATATGCCAGTTGGGAAAGTGAAGCTGATATCCAGAAGCATGGAAAGTTGGTACAGGAGCTCATGGACAGGAGTCCATGAATTTTTTTCCAGGGGGAGTATGATGCAGGAGCATCATCAGGAAGTACATGTTGTAGGACAACTCAGTGCCTGAGAGCCAATCCAGAGTCTCGAACACTATCCAGTACTGCAAATATTTTGAAGCGATAGAAAACAAAAGAGAAAATATCACATGCATGGAGACAAAATGAGCACGCATGACTTGGGAGCTTAACCCTAGTCTCAATGTAACCGCAATTAGATAGCATTTAGTTTGTTTCTTTTGTATAAAGAGAGATTTTGTATGCCCAAAAGAGGGGTTACTAGAATTATGAGCATGTAGGAATCTCATAGCAGTAGTTGTTTCTTTGATTTTTGTTGTAACCATTTTCTTGATTTTGAATGAAGATAACAGAGAAAAATTGATCCAATGTATGGTGTGAATAGTGTTTGCAATTTATCTATTGTTGTCTTAATCTTTTCAAGAACGAATGAATCTTACTACGAGTGTATGTAGCTTTGAAATGCTTTCATAAGAATTTAAATCACTTTTCTTCATGAGCCGGTGCAAGGTGTGCACATAGTCTTCAAGGAGTGCATTGACAGGGTCTGTTTTGACTCGTAAATATCAGAAGAAATAGCGTAAGACTTTCTTTGCAGGAAGTGTAAAGCGGTTGCCGCAAGGAGTGCACAGTCATCGCAAGAACTCGAATCTTGTGTAAATATCTGTTGCAAAAAGTGCACAGACCTGGAATTCGACGAAGAATCAAAGAGACTCCATAAAGAAGTCGAAGGAAGAGAGCAGAAGAACGCCATGAAGGCGAGAAAGCATTCTTTTCAGGAACCTTTGGATCTGAGTTTGACGAATTTCCCAAAAAAGAAAGAAGTGCTTAGGAGATTGAAATCTTTGGAGAGATCAAGCTCGGGAGGAGTAGCACTTTCCAAGAAGCGCAAATGAGATCCAAGAAATGGAATCACATGAAGGATAAAGGTCAAAGCCTTTAAATCCTTTCAAAAATATTCTAAGTTTGAAGAAAGCTTTAGCTTAGAAGGAAGATCTGGACCATCCGATCAACGTCCAGACAATGAGGAGCAAGTGCAGAGGAGGAAATATCTCAACCGTTCAATTTGAGCGCAAACAGATCATAGCCATATGATAAAGGTAAAGTGCACTAACATTAAATCTTTGAACGTACCCAGGAAGAACAAGGTCACAAATTTCCGAAATCATCAGAACCATCCATCACGACAGGACATGTGGCGAGAGATCAACATTTCACTGACTCGTAGAGTGGAAAGGTCAAAGAGCAGAGTTGTGAGGATTTGCGAAGTGCGAACTCACAACATGATCTGAGCCATTGATCAAAGGGGAGATTTGGACTGTTGATTCAGCGCCATTGCAATTTAGGCTATTGGGAGAACGGAGGAAAGGAGACTCCAAAGTCGGGAATCGTGAAAAGATCACAGTCATTGATCAAAGGAGGGATTTGAACCATATATCTGGCTTCGTCAGGACTTCGCAACTCAGGAAATCAGAGGTAAGAGTTCTTGGAACTCACGAAACCCGAAACCGTGAAGATTTGATCTGAGCCGTTGGTTTGAGAAGAGATCTGGACCGTTGAACGTCTAGGGAGACGACTCGTGAAGTGTAAACTCACGAGAAGCGAAATTGTGAAACGTGAAATCGCGAAGTGCTCAAAATATTGGCCCATGGTCATAGCGAAGGGTCACATCGGTGAAGGGGAATAGAGTGGCGAGCATGCACTAGGATCCTGTCGGGTTTTCGGAAGTTAGGAGAGTCGGAGTGACTTGCATGCAAAGGCCTGATACGTGAAGTCACGATGCGCCTTTCGTTTAGGTGACTGGTCACAGCCTTAGTCACATAAAGGAAGGGGCTTAACCAAGAGAGCTAGCATCTAAATATGTTGAAGCTTAAAGGAGTTAAGGATAAAGCTAGGAGTTCCATATAACCTTTGCTTTAAGGGAAAGAGGGCATGTTAAGTGGATTTGATATTCTTGAGGGCCAAAGAATCAATCAGACTTAATTTCTTGATCGATCCTAGACTAGGAGGTTGCGCGGTCCTTAGGAGAGAAGGGGGGTCTACATCACATGTGGATCTCGGTGATGATGCCAAGTATGCAGTGAAGGGGGAGGGAACTATCTGGTTCCAACTTGATTCAGGAGGCTCGTTGGAGGCCCAAGATGTGCTTTATGTACCAAAACTAAAGAAGAATTTTATCTTAGTCTCAATTTTGAAGGACATGGGTTTTTCTGTCATGCTCGAGAAAGGGTTAGTACTCATACATCTAGAGGCAATTATCCCTAACAGAACAACAAGCACTGGGATTAGAGAGGGCAAGTTAAACAGGTTGTAAGGCAATCTTATTTGTGGGTCTAAGGGTGATCTGTAAATGGTAGGACTATGGCTCATTTGTCTCACCAACACGAATGATTCTGCGGAATAAACTTATTATTTTGTCTTGATATTCTTTAACTTATTGTAAATCCTACGATATGTCAGTAAATAGTCGAGTCAACCAAAATAATAAACCCATTGACCACCCACTAGTTGAGTCATCCCAATGGACGACCATTCAAATGCTTTGATGGTCGGGTCGACCAAATGAAAACCCGGTCAAATAATTTGATGGTCGACTCGACCGAATGAAAACTCGATCAAATGCTTTGATGGTCGGGTGAACCAAATGAAAGCCTAATCGAATGAGTTGACCAATAGTTGAAAAAAATAGCTAGACGGTGGATTCAATCTTCAACAAAAAAGGAAAAACATTTGCAAGGCGATTTTGGTAACCCCCAACAAATAAAAAACGTCCTGGGGTGATTTTGGTCACCCACAATGAATAAAAAAAATCCAAGGACAAATTTAGATGCTCAACAATGAACAAAAATGCCCAAAGATATATAAATTCGCCCAACAATTATTTCTTGGTGTGTTGTTGAGTCTCCATTTTGACAGTTATAATGCCCTATATTACCCTATATCTGAACCTATTTTTCTTATGCTATGAGTATATACTTGACTGTTTCCTCCATAAATACACATCATGACCTTGTTCATGTGCATAGAGAGGTAAATTATGATTAAGGCATGATTTGTTTATTTTTCTTGAGTTAATTCGATTAAATGTTTGATTTTGTATGATCCTAATCATTTGACTCCTAAGCAGTTTTGATATGGTACCTCACTATTTCGGTACTACAAGCTACAGTGTGATCTAGTACCAAGTCTATTATGGTACCCAAAGTTTCACCTATTCTGGTATTGTCTGCTCAATGTTATTCCAATACCCACACACTATGGCATCCAGTATTAGCACAACTTAGCATCGCATCTGGTACCATCACACTCTGCGCTATATCGGTACCAAGCCTTGCACCCATTCCGGTACTTCCTGTGCGCCTAATCCAGTTCTCAGGGTTGCAACTGTGTGTATCTGGTACCAAACCCTTGTTTCCAGAATTCCCCCATTGAACGAGTACGTTAATGGAGACTCCAAGAAGTCAGTTGGATCGAAGTCTCTAAAGCAGTTTTCAAGATCATGATAGACTTCATCACTCATGCACTTCGTGTCATGAGGATGAAGTCCATCCCTAGAGATTCAATGTGAAATACCAATTTTAATATTTTAACAACTATTTGATACTTATCCTTAGATCTTGATAGTATCGACTTACCTTCTTTATAAGGGATGTTGCATAGGAGATAGAAGGAGATGGATGTAATAAAGCAAGTAGCAAGAACCAGATGATACATATTGTCTTAATGTACGAGATGATGAGTTGTTGATTCAATTTACAAGTTGAAGAAATACAAATGATCTGTTGTGCAATTCCTGAGTATGATTAGAATGTTTTAGTATGTTATCATTTTAAGAGGTACCTTGTTGGTTCGGCAAGGGCCCACCGCTCCAACCAAGGTAAACCTCCCTGTACATGTTTTGTGTGATTGTGTGAATATTTAATAGTTGTGTGTTGTCAAGGATTTAAAATACATTTTAAAGTTCATCATAGAATCACTTGCTTCTAAATTGGTGTGAGTAATCATATATTAGACAGAATAGATAGTTTCTTTTTCTACTGTTGCAGGTTGACATTTTATTGATAAAAGTTTGATGTGTGGGATTGTTAAACAAATGTTATTATTTTGAGTTTGTGATTGTAGTGTTCTTAGTGGGTACAGGAACCATAGGAATTTATCTCTTATCTTCCTGTTGCATAATGAAGTCTCTTAGTCATGTTAGTTGCTCCCTGTACTAAAGAAGGTTTGATTGAATAGAATAGAATTGGGATTGATTTATGTTAAAGAGTGACTAAATTTGATTGTTAATCATTGTTTTCGAGTGCTACATGAAACAAGATATTAAGTTCATCTCTCTAATTCATAATCCTAGAATGAACATACTTTTCCCCTAAGAAAGAACCTTTTGATTGATTGTTTTCTTGAGAATTTTTGTTATCAGTTTTCTCTTCTAAGTTTAAATTTGTGTGAAGCATTAAAAAATTCTAGAATTAGAGTATTATGTTATTAATTGTTTCCTTCTTGAGCTAGATACAATAGACATAGGTAGGTTACCTGTTCTCGACACATATAGTGTAACAACTCTTTTGATTATGAATCCTGGATTGACATATAAATGAGTGTAATATATTGAAAATATTTATACACCAACATTTTGACGTCGTTGTCGGGGAGTTGTAAACAGTAATAGGTAGCATTTTGAATTTTTCTGATTGGTTTGATGAGTTTGGATTGGATTTAAGGACAATCTGAGGGTGGAGAGAAGACGGTAAGACGAGAGGTAAGAACATGCGCATCCACTTTGGTGGGGTTGCTCCAAAGTCAGGTTGTCCTCTTGCTTTTGATAGTTAGAAGTTTGTGTTTTTTGTATTGGAATTTATTTTATGAGTAGGTCTAGGGATAATAAAGTTAGACATCGCCACCACCCTACAAACTGTTCAGAGATATGGCAGAAGAGGAAGGAAATGTAGCTAATGAAACAAAGACAATTGGATTCCCAATACTGGACATCGTCAAAGACGTTGCTATGAAGAATATTCCATTTTCCTCACTGCCTCACTTCCATGGTATGTCAACAGAAGATCCTGACTCATTTGTGTTTGAATTTGATATACTATGTAGGAGTTATAATTACACTGATAATGCACAAAAATTAAAAAAATTTCTAGCTACACTAAAAGATTCAGCACTAAGGTGGTTTATGATCCTAGGAGAACACACTATCTTATCTTGGGATGGTATGAAGGAGACCTTCCTCTAGAAATATCAATATTACTAAAGGCCTAGGGATGCTAGGAATGACATATTTAAAAAGAAACAATAGGAGGAAGAGAGCTTAGAAGATTACCTAGAGAGGTTCCTATACAACTGCCAAAAGACAAAGAAATTTTCCTACGACACAACTACACTTAGGACTATCTTCCTAAAGGGTGTGAGGGATGATTTCATTGAAGTACTAAACCTCATGAGTTATGGATATGTGTACCAAAAACCATTTTCATACATAGCGGAGTATTGTAAAATATACTCCCTCAGTCAAGCCAAAATAGGAAAAAGTGTAAGGGATCCTAAAAATAAAATTGTTAAACCCGCATAAGGAGGTGTTACTAGGATTGAATTAGGGAATCTACTAGAAAACTTCAAAATAGACATCCTAAACACCATCAGTTCCCAAATTGATACCATCAAAATTAAACGGAAACAAGAGGAAGAGAACGTTGCTTTGGCAATTTTTTGTCATCGGTTTAGGAAAAATCACCCTGAAAAGGAATGCCCCCTTAATGTTATTGAAATATGTGGCCTATGTATAGAGGATCACCCTACCAATGAGTGTCCTTCTTTACCTGGACTTAAATCCATTTTCAAGGGAGGAGGATAACCCCATGAAACATCCTACCCCCCTAAGAGGCCATGGAGACAATAAAATCCCAATATGTTTGCA
This sequence comes from Picea engelmannii, assembly GCA_009831015.1. Lineage (NCBI taxonomy): Eukaryota > Viridiplantae > Streptophyta > Pinopsida > Pinales > Pinaceae > Picea > Picea engelmannii. Next base: position 357,941 of record ML803118.1, read on the forward strand.
GACCCTACTACACAATATTCACAACAACAATGGGTACCTCCCATGTCTTATCCTCAATTTTCACCACAACAGCCACAAATCCAACCTTGGAAACAAGGATGGAGAGGGACTACATATGGGAATGTTACCTTTCAACCAAAAACATTTCCCACCTACCCACAATACCCTTCCAATATTTCTCAGTTGCTCCTAGGATTTAATCCTCCTGCTCTTCCTCCACCTCCATAGTTGCAGCAAAAACTTGCACTGCCTATGAATCCAAATTTGCAGCAACAAATACAAGTTTCACCTATCCCAAACCCTCCTCGACCTACCCCTATTCCTTCACAACCCATCCCTAATCCAAATAATATACCTACACAACCTGTACAAAACCTTGAAGTAAAAACCTTCCCTACTTATGTGATAACTCCTTCTCCATTCAATGGAATTGAATTAAGATCAAGGAGGGTTGTAAATAAAACAAATCCTACTGTGGTTATTCAAGAAGAAGAACAAGTAGATAATCACACATTTCAAGAAGAAGAAGAAATAGATATTCAAACAGTTCAAAGAGAAGAACAATTGGATAATCAATCAAATGAAGAAAGAAACACCCTTGTGCAACAAGAAACTCCTCCTCACAATTCTCATGCAGCAGAAACACCTCAGAAAACAAACCCTCCTCCTTATCCAGAAAGGTTACTTATGAAGAAATCTGAGGAACCTCTAGGACATAATCTAGAGACTGAATTTAGAAATATATGTGTAAAGATTCCCCTACTTCAGGTCATCAAGGATATACCTATTTATGTTAAAATTGTAAGGGATCTTTGCATTAAAAATCCAAGGAGGAAGGGGAAGGAGCCTTTTTCATACAGGTGGTTGGACAGTTGTCATAGTTTATAAAAGAAATGCCATCCAAATATAGTGATCCAAGAAACACAGTGGTAACCATAGAAATTAATGGTGTTTCTTTGCCAAACACACTAATTGATCTAGGGGCAGCAATAAATGTTATGTCGGTTCACACTATGAAAACACTGCAACTAAATCACCTAAGACCAACACAAACTTTGTTGGAGCTTGCAGACAAATCATTCATCACCCCAGTAGAAAGTTTAGATGATATAACAGTTACCTTGGCTTCTTAGGAATACCATGTGGATTTCTTAGTGATTCATCCCAAATCCTCCAAACCAGGACATCCAATAGTACTTGGACGACCTTGGTTAGCCACTACTGATGCATTTATTAGTTGTCAGTCTAGAGAGATGACAATTTCCAATGGCACTCAAAGTCAAAAACTTATCCTTTTTCCCCTTGCCCAACCAGCCACTAAAGTTCCTTTCTGGTTGGAGAATCCCTATGGGGAGGATGTTAAGCCCTAATATTGGCTCATTAACCCTTAATTGGGGCATATTATATTAGTAATGTTATTTTATTTGTGTCGGCTTTAGGCCATTAGTTGTAATTATACCTCCTAGTCTCCTATATATACCAAGGAGACATTTTCATTTTGAATAATCTTGTAATTGAACATTTAAGTGGGGTAAAAGGAGGTTGCCCCCTCGAAGAGGCTTATTATCTAAAATTATCTTTTTTTCAAGGCGTTGAGTACTTTTTCTGAGGTTTTTCTATGCTATATTGATATTTGGTTCTTAACATATGGTATCAGAGTTCAAGGTCTTGGGGTTTCGCTGCTACATCTGAGACAACTTGGAATTTTCGCTATAAATTTTTTTATACAATGTTTCAAAAGGAACGGCTTGGAGGATATTTAGTAGACGGATCAAGGTATGTTGGGTTCAAAATTAATCTCCTGAGGCCTTACACTTTCGGAGATACATCTTGTACAAGATAGGGTTCTGGAATCATCCTGAACTGAGTCATTGCGGAATTTTTGCTATAAATTTTTTTATGTAACGTTTCAGACATTGAAATATGGAGCCTATTTATAGAAATTAGTAAGGTATATGTGGTAAAAAAATTCTCTTCTGGTTCATCTTAAATTTGTAGATACACCTTTTGTAAGATAGGGTATCTGACTAGTCCTATTGACTAGTCTCAAGAAGATGTTCCAGGTAAAACAATCATAACATCTTCCTAGAGTATCCAAATTGAGTGGGACTTGTTTCATTGGATCGTGGAAAGTCTGTAGTATTTCTGGTAAGAGTTTCAAAATTTTATATCAATCATTTTGTGCGGGGCACGCTATACAAGTGAGATCTCCTGGAAAGGCCACAAATCGGCAAGTTGTGGGGAAGTTACCGTAAATTCCACTTGGCACATCCAATTTTGATCAGAATTGTGGAATTGCAGAGAAGAAATATTAGAGAACTACATAAAAGAAAGTTTCATACCCAGAATGGTCGAAACTTGGGAGATACAATAGAAGAAATATTGTCTAGCAGAACCACCTCAAAATCAAGGTTCAAAAGTGATACTTGGCCAACATGCCACCCAAAAAGGGAACTTCTACACCAAATAAGCCTCCAAAAAATCCTACTTGGACT
>ML803119.1:0-48773 GCA_009831015.1 Picea engelmannii
ATGCATCTACGTGATGCTAGGTGCTAAGTGCAAGTGGTAATTGTAATTTCTTTGTGCATACTGTGTGAGACTTTCAAATCTAAGTGCAAGTGACTGTGAAAGGATTTGTGTTGTAACTCGGGGAAGGAGGATCTAGCGAAGTGCATAGATCTCCTGTCCTCTGCGGAGTAAGATCTCAAGGCTCTGTGGATGTAGCTGATTGACTGAAGATAATAAAAGAGAAGAAGAGTTGGTGGACGTAGCCCCAGGGTGGGGGTGCACCATGTATATCATGTGTTATGGTTGCTTTGTGCTTTATGGTTTCCCTCTTGTTTATGTGATTAAATGCTTAGTGCACTGATATATGCTTAGAAGTATCTAATATGATAGCTTAGTGTTGAATAATGTGAATGAATGCTAGATCTGATCCATGTTGATGTGCTTAGTGCTTGATTATATTGGATCTGTGTGAATACTGTGTTGCTTTGTTATTAGGGTTTTATATACAAAGTAGATACTCGTTAAATACTGATGAATTGTAACCGCTAAGTGCTTTGTTGAGGTGTTTTAATCACATATCAGTGTCCAAGCTAAGGTTGTAGACATCTGAGTCCTGCAACCACCCCTGCCTCTACCTCGAGTGAGACTTCATCTGCTTCACATGTGTTGCCGAAAGGGCCGGTAGTTAGGGTTTTTTTGGTGCACTGTTTTAGCGTTGAACCCCGGGGCTGCCCCTGTGCCAACACTCTCTCATATATAATTGAGGTGAAGGAGGCCCTTTAAGCATGCAATGGATTGTGATGTAAATCTTGTTGCGAATGAAGCGTAGCCTCCATTTATTTATTTTTTGAGATAAGCTACCCCATTATGCTAGTTTGTGTTCTACATTTTTTTTCTCTCTTATTCAGTAATAGAAGTTGGGTTTCACTATATTTATGTGTTTCTGGAAATATCTCTGCGTATTTTATTGTTATATATCTGCTATATTTCTATCTTCATGTCATTCTAAAAATAATACAGATCACTAGTGAAGAGCTGTTAGAGCCAATATGGAGCTGCCACGTGGACATGTGGAACCCACTGGGTGCATAGGTAAATTCCTTCAAACTAGGTGACATGTGTCCCACCTACTTGCCACGTCAGAGCCATTGTGGGCTAGTGAAAATCCACCATGTGTCGAAGGTGATGTTAACACAATATATTTTACTTAGCCAATTTTTTTCCCATGGCTGTGCTTGATCGACACCTCCTAGTTCATCTCCAACACCCCGATCAACAACCCATATCTCATCTTATTACAACTTCGATCAACGGTCTAGATCCAATCAAGTTTATTCGACAGTTACGGTGTTTTATGCTTTTTCAAACCCCGATATCTTGATGGGTGCGACTATAATAGATGACTGAGATTACTTGTTGAAACCCATTTGATGGATACTGAGTCATGCAATATGTGTAGTTGATATTTTGAGCTTCCAGCCAAAAGGAAAATGATTACAAAGATTTCTAGTGAGCAGGGCATGAAAAATATTTTGTCTTGCAGGTTTCTAACTACCCCACGATCTCAACACAACAAAATTTATATAGGTAAAATTAATTAATTTTGACCAGGGGAGAAACCATCCAAGAATCAAGAAGCTAGAAGTGGTTTCAAGAAGTAGTTTAGGGCACGAGTGAGAGGAATAAAAGAAAATGCAGGTGCCCATTGTCAAGGTTGACACTTTGGGGAGTTAAATAGTTTCTTGTAACCAAATCTATTCAACCACATAGATACCTTGAGCACATTTAATTGATAAACGCAACAAACAACTAGAGATTTATCCCCTACATTTAAGTTTCAGGCTATAATTCCTCATTCAATTGTATATGTGTTCTTGTAAGGAATATCCTCCCATTCTTGATTTTCTTGTATCCATTATGATTTATAAAATCTCATACAACATGCCATTCCTCATATTCAATGTTACTTTATGATGCATGGTTATGCTATAGAAGTGATTTCTTCTGGATGTATGGCCATTTCTTTTCATTTATTTGTGCATTTAAATGATATGCAAAGGGTACCTCCATGTATTTGAGTGTATGAAGGTGTTAATTGTTTGAAGCATATTTTTATTGATTTGTTTACACTTGTTAGAGCCGTTGAACCCTTAATTTCTCAACATGCTATTCATTTCACTTAGTCTGCAGGATTCATTCTAAGCAGTGTCCTGTATGTCTATTTTATTATTTCCTCTAATCCACCATTTCATCTCTGTTTTAAGCTTGATTATATGGAATATTTCTAGACATATGCCTATGATAGTTGAGAGCATTTGTAATCTAAGTTGATACTGTTTGAGGTCCTATAATCTCAAAAGAGAAATAGAGAGAGGGAAAAAATTCCCAAATATTGCACAATTATTTTATTGTAAATTTCTCCTTAAGATTCATCCCAAGTCTTGGCACCTGGGGTGCCTCAACATTGTTCCAAAAAAACCTGGAACATCTCGAGGGATAACATCTAAAATGGATCCGTTTACAAGGATGTAAGTTGAATAAATATTCTCTGGGGATACGACATTGTAAGTTATGAGACTTGATGGTGAACATGCCTCATGCACTTGGATGTTAATCTTTCACCTGACAACTCCACAGAAGGAAAATATGGCCTCTACAACAAGACATACTAGAAGCCACCCTGATTCTAATCAAGTTCCGATATATTTAGATCCATAAAATATTTTCACCTAGATAAATGTCAGAGAATGGTAGTTCTTTTCTTTTCCAGGTAACCCTTATCTAGAAATATTTCCTTCTACTGTTCATCAAAGTGATAAATCCATAAATATGACTGATATATATGAAGATTCATTTTCTTCTTTAAAATATACACCAGAACCTTTGATAGATCTTCAAAATTATCCCTTAGAATTTATCCCATATATCAGTTCTTCTCATTGACCCTTCTTCAAAATTCATGTCCCTCCTCTGTCATTTGAAGCCCATAACATAATTTTACAAAATCTCATGGATGGATTAGGTGGAGGAAGTCCTGGTGGAAATCAACCTCCTCCCCCACCACCTATAAATCCTTAGGTCACTTCCATATTTTCCCCATTGAATATATCCCAAATTACCCATGACCTCGTTGAGAATTACATGAGATATATACCAAAATTTGATGGATATAAAACACACAATCAACTGAAGAGAATATGAGTGATTTTTGTGACTTTACAGATGACCGGTTGGTAGAGGATGACGATGTATTCATGATTCTATTTTTCCAAACTATAGGGGGAGATGTTAGAAAATGGTTCAGAGAAATGCATGTTGCTTCAATTGATAGTTGGTCATCTCTAGAAGCTACCTTTATGAGACAATGTGGGTGATAAAAGGGATATATTATACTACTTGAACGAATTTGGCTCACTCAAGAAAACAACCAATGAAATTGTTGATGATTTCAACAGGAGGTTTAATAATCTCTATAACAAGATCCTTGCAGATACAAAGCAATCACAATCAATAGCTAAGTGTGACATACGCTAGGGCATTTAATGTTGATTTTTCCATTAATTTGAGAGAAAGAAGATCCATGACACTTATATTAATGCAAGAGGATGCAATAGACATAGAAGGAAAAAATATTTCATTAGGAAAGATGAAGAAAAAACAAGATCAGGTAGAAAATAAAAAGGCCAGGGAAGAATGTGGTACTTCTGATCCAAGTAGAGAACCCCAAGAAGCAAAGATAGATGAAATGTCTAGATTGATAAGGAATTTGACAAACAAAATGTCCATATTTGAGATAGAGAATATCCATACAAAAAGATCCACCCAAGAAGGAGGCATAAGGAATCCTAACCCTAATCATTTCATAAGACCTCCTAATCCACAACTCATAAGAAGGGAGAGAATAAATGAAGAACAACCCATTGATCCTCGTGTAAAACACAACAATGATAACAACTCTGTTTTAAAGGTAGTAGATGAGAGATATTATGAATACATAGAAGAAATACACCTACTTCAATATGATAATGATGCCATACATCTAATTGAAAATGATTACGAGGAGTCTCTAAATCCTAAAAAATTGATGCATAACAATCAACCCAACAAAGGAGATTTATCCTTAGTTTAGTATAGAAGTTTTGCTGATGCACTACAGGCTAAGATGCATAAGAAGTATGATCTCAGGCCTTGACATAAAGCTATTGTTGCAAAAAATCAACCTCGGGATAAGAAAGCTAGTCCAAAGCATTCCAAAGATAAATCTAAAGAAACTAAAGAAATTGATGAATTAGTTTCACCTTTCAATATTGAACATGAATTGCCAAATATAAATATTGCTCTGCCTTTGGTGGAGCTGGCTAAAATCCCCTCATACCATAAACAAATTGAGAAAATTATACATGGGAAGGGATCAATAAATCCTCCAGATACTTTAAATTTACAAGATGAGTCCCCTACCATAGTTTTTGGTCCTCATATTGATGACAAAGAATAATATTTGATACCCTTCTATGTGACCTTGAATATTCATGATAAAATGCTACACAATTGTATGCTTGATTCTGGAGCATCACACAATATTATTCCCAAAATAGTCATGGAAAATTTGGGGTTGGAAATAAATAGGCCATATCATGAACTCTATTCATTTGATGCCAGAAAAGTGAAGTGTTATGGGATGATTAAAGACATGGTTGTCACCCTGGGCCAACTGCCTATTAAGAGTATTATGATGGACGTGGTGGTAGATGATGTACCATCCAATTATGGCATGTTGCTGTCCAGAACATGGGCATGGAAATTGGGAGGAACTATGCTGATGGATATGACTTATGCCACTGTACCAATTTTTTGAGGAGAGCTTAGAAGGTTGTACCGAGAGACAAATTTTGGTTGTGTGGTCAGTGATCATAAAAACCTTGTGAATCATCCCATATATGATGCTGATGAAGATCTGTGGTATTGTATCCTATCTGTAAATGAAGAGTACAATGAAAACCCAATGCTTGCAGATCCTCTTGTAAGACCTGCAGAGTAAGTGGATGGAATATGTAAAATGTTTTTTGATGGTGCATACTCAAAAGAATGGGTTGGGGCTGACGTAGTGCTCATCTCCCCCACCAAAAAATAAATTCATTTGTCATACAAGCTTGAGTTTGAGGAAGAAAATAATGTGGTTGAATATGAAGCCTTGATCTTAGGCCCAGAGGAATCAAGAAAGATGCAAATTACCAATATGGTGGTATTTGGAGATTTAGAGCTAGTTGTGCAACAAGTAAAAGGTTCCTATCAAACAAGGCATCCAAGAATGAGGGCGGACAAAAATTAGGTATGGGACATGATCGATAATTTTTATGTACCTTTCAATATTTATGCTATTTTGAGAGAGTTCAATCAACTAGCTAATTCCTTAGCAGTAGTTACCAGTACCTTAAAAGTACCAATGACCCCTCAAATTAAATATGAGATCAAAATGAGATACAAACCTTCCATTCCTGATAACATCAAATACTAGAAACTTTTTGAAGATGATCAACAGATCCAAAAATTCATGGAAGTGATAGATGAGTTTGCAAATACTCATATTGATTCAGATAAAGAAGAAGACACCAAACATGAGATTGAGTAGGAGGCTGAAGAGATCCCTAAATTTAGCAATCACATGGCTAAGCATAAAGTCTTGCAGCTTAAGAATAACTTCATTCCCAAAGGAATGGTGCCTTTAGAAATTTGTTTTTATAGAAATATGTACCTATCAAACCAACTGTCCTCCCCAAAGATGATAGCATTGAGGAATACAATATTGGGACTGAAAAATATCCTAAATATATCAAGCTGTCCAAAAATATTCCTGCTGATCATAGGGAAGAGTATTTGTAGTTGTTCAAATAATACATGGATTTGTTTGCATGGAGATACGGGGATTTAAAAACTTATTATACCAGTATCACTGAAGATCGAATACCCCTCAAACTTGGTACTAATACTTTCAAGAAGAAGCTCATGAAAGTTAATTCTCTTCTTTTTCCTACCATTGAGAAAGAGGTAAGGAAATTATTATATGCCAAGATTATTATTCCCTTAAGGTACTCTGAATGGGTTGCTAATTTAGTTCCAATGAGAAAGAATATTGGGGAAATAAGGCTATGTGTGGACTTCAGGAACTTGAATTAATTCTCTTTAAAAGATAACTACCCCTTTCCCAAGATGGATCATATACTACAAAAAGTAGCAGGGGAAAACATGATATCCATGATGGATGGTTTTTCAAGATAGAACCAAGTGACCATGCACCTAGATGATGGAGAGAAGACAACCTTCACAACACCATGGGGGGATTTCATGTATGATAAAATGCCTTTTGGCTTGATAAATGCAAGTGAAAATTTTCAGATATCCATGGACATTGCTTTTGTGGGTGAGAGAGACAAGTTCATTGTCTTATACCTTGATGACATGATTGTTTTCTCCATGACAGATGAATATCACATCAATCATTTAACACAAATATTTGTGAAGTGTAGGAAGTTTGGGCTGTCCTTGAACCTTGAAAAGTACTATTTTTCTATGGAATAAGGGAAGCTTCTTGGCCATATAGTATCCAAAGAAGGGGTGAAGATAGATCTGAAAAGGGTAGAGGCGATCCAACAAATTTCTCATCCTAGGAACAAGAAAGAGGTACAATCTTTCCTAGGTAAAATAGGATTTCTAATAATGTTTGTCTCCAATTTCGTTGAAATTGTGAATCATATTACCAACATGTTGAAAAAGGACCATGAAGTCAAGTGGACAACTGAAGCCAAATAATATTTCCAACAGATCAAGGAAGTCTTGGGATTGTCTCCAATTCTGATCAACCCTAATTATGACAAGGATTTCCTCATTTTCTCTTTTTCATCAACACATATGATAGTTGCTATGTTTCTTTAGAAGAATGAAGAAGATCAAGAGAATCCCATAGCCATTTTCAACAAGGCCCTGACAAATGATGAGATGAAGTATAATAGCATGGAAAAGTAGGCTTGTGCATTAGTCAAAGCATTAAAGGATTTCCAAGATTATAGACTGCACTAAAAGATATTGGATTATGTACCTACCAATACTATAAAGGATATTCTAAGACAATCATATAGTGAGGGAAGAAGAGGTAAATGGATTTCTAATATTCAAGAGTATGACGTGAAGATCAAGCCCACAAAGCTAGTAAAAGGATAAGGACTAGTCAAACTATTGGCTGAATCTAACTGCAAAGTTTTAGACTTGAATGCACTGTCAACAAACATTGTAGCAACAAAGTCTAAATAGGATGAAACAAAAGAACCATCCTTAGAGGTAAGTGCCAAATTATCTCAGTCTGATTGGTATAAAGAAATAATCTTTTACTTGCAAAATTTTATTTTCTCACAAACATGGCATAAATCTAGGGCTAGATGTTTTAAGCTTAAGGGTGCAAAGTATTGCATTTTGGGGGAAAATATGTTTTGGAAGGACCCGAGGGGAATCCTACTAAATTTACTCACTGAGGAATAAGTTGAGAGAATAATCATCGATTTTCATAAGGGTGTGTGTGGGGGTGACCATGCTTGGAGAGCCATTGCATAGAAGATCCTTGGAGCTTGGTATTACTGCCCTCTTTATTTTCTGATGTAAATTTCTAGGTTCGATCATGTGCAGAATGTCAAATGTTTACAGGGAATAAAAAGTTGCTGCCCCTCCTACTAAAACCAATCAAAGTTGAGACAAATTTTCAGTAGTGGGGATTAGAATTCATTGGTGATATTAATCCAAATTCAAGTGGACAACACAAATGGATTTTGACAACCAAAAATTGTTTTACGAAATGGGTAGAGGTCATACCCACAAGGGAAACCACTGATACAATCATCATAAAGATCATAGAGGAAAATATATTGGAAGATTTGGGTGCCCAAGAAAGATCATTGTTGATAATTCTCAGGCCTTAAAATCTGCCAAATTGGTTAAGTTTTTTCAGGACTATAACATAGAGTTGAGACACTCTTCTGCTTACTATCCACATGGAAATGGTTTAGTTGAATTTTCCAATAAGAACCTTGTCAATATTATCAAGAAAATGTTAGCTCAAAACAAGAAGACATGGGATTTCCACCTGAAATATGCCATCTGGGTAGACAGAGTTAGCATTAAGAGGGCCATTGGGACTTCCCCTTTTCAGTCGATCTATGGGTTGGAAGCCATTTTCCCCATTCAACTCAGCCTCCCCGTTATGAAATTACTGCAAGATGAAGAGGAAAAATCATATGAGATGCATCGAAGAATTAATCAACTAATTGAAGTTCAACAAGTAAGAGAACAAGTTTAGATAAAGTCCCAAGTTCACCAAGAAAGAATAAAATAAATATTTGATAAAAGGACCAAGTAAAGAAATTTCATGATAGGGGATTTGGTCCTGAAATGAGATTCCTGAAGAGAATCTAAAGGGAAACATGGAAAATTTGATAATATTTGGCTTGGAACCTTCCAAATGGTTGCAGTCCAAGATAACAAAACTTATGATTTAGGTCAGATGAATGGAGAATTGTTTGGGGCTCCTATAAATGGGAGGATCCCCAAGCACTTTCTGCAGTACTGATCACTGCAATATTTTCTTATCTTGTACATAAATAATTCTTTTTCATTTCTGTTCATGAATTTTTGATTTTACTTCATTCACCATTCATTACTTAAAAAAGTAGGTATGATTCTAACAACATAAGTTGTTGAGCCTTTTTTGTGTCACATATCAGATCAATTTTTTAGGTTTGAAGGAGATGTATCTTTTTGGGAAGACTCCATAACCCAAAAGAAGAAGGCACTGGGTCTATAGTTCTCAATAGACCATAGGGATATGCTTTCCATGTTCGATCCAAATGTTAGTACTATATTTTTTCTCACCATTAAATTAAGGTTTGATGAAGTGTTCAGTCTAAGATCAGATGAGTTAGTGGCAAAAGGGTGAGATTTAAGAGCCTATGAGATAAATCTTCCAATTTTTCCTAAGGAATAAAGAAGAAACATCAAGAAAATCCATGCCTTTTTGCATCTAAGGAAAGTTTCAAGCCTTTGTGTTCTTATCGGGGGTCAAAAGGGGCTTATCATGCCCCAAAAGAGCTTAAGAGAAAATAGCCCAGGGGTCTTATCACAAGACCGTGACCTAAAAGTTAGGCGCCATCAATTTTTTGGACCTTGGAAGATCGATGACTCTCATACATCATCGAAATACCTCTGGAAAACTTAAATCAACAGTCTTTAGAGTCCCCTTATTGGAGTCACATATGGATCCAAGCCTCAAGTGCTTTGAGGGTGCACCCTTGATGGATGGTCCATATTTTCTCTTGGACCTCTTTTCAAGGGGGACTAATCAACAACCTAGATTGCATCACACCATCAATCACACTTAGAGATATTGATGATTCATATTTGATCCATGCCCCTAGGGCACCGATTCAAGGTTACACACAACTCGCCAACAGAGCACTGTCAGAGCTAATCATAAGCTTCCACATGGAAAAGTGGAACCCACCCAAGGGGCCCCAAAGCATATCAAATCTGGGTGAAATGTTTCATGTCTCCCTGCCACATCAGTGACAACGAGGAATGATAAGAAGGTACCATGATTTTATGGTGATGCCAGCATGATCATATTTGCCTTATCTATTTTTGGGTTCTTGGTCGAGCCAAATCAACGACTCTCATGCATCGTCAAAACTCCCTGTGCAACTCTAGATCAACGGTTGAGATTTAATCTCAAAGTTACCTCAATAGATTCATGTTTGAAGTTCAGACCCTAACCACTCCAATGTGCATCTCCAATGGACGGTCTAGATATCTTCTAAGACTTTTTTCAAAGTGGGGAAAATCAATGACCCAAATATGCTCCCAAGTATCAATACCTCTTGACCAGGTGTCACGCCAGCCTCCCAACAGAGCACTATCAGAGCGAATCAGAAGCTGCCCCATGGACAAGTGGAACCCGCCAGATACATAGGTCAAAATATCAAAAGCAGGTGACACGTGTCACACATGTTTGCCACATTAGTACTAACACAGACCAGTGAGAGGGTGCCACATGTCCAGGGTGATGTTATTATAATATTGTTTTCTTTCCTTAGTTTATTTTTGGGTTCTTGGTTGAGCTAGATCGATGGCCCTATTTCATCGTCAGACTTCCCATAGAATATCCAGGTTGACGATTGATATTTTCCCTCAAAGATCCCTTGTCGGTGTCATGTTGGAAGACCATACCCGAACACTCCAATGGGGCACCTATAAAGGATGGTCCTTATCTTCTCTCAGACCTTTTTCAAGTGGGACCGATCAATGGTCCATATATGATTCTAGGTATCAAAGCCTCTTGGCCAGGTGTTACATCAGCCCGCCAATGAAGCACTATCAGAGCCAATATTGAGCCACCACGTGACATTTTAAACCCACTGTATGCACATGTAAATGTATCTAAATCAGGTGACGTGTGTCTCTCCTCTATGCCACATTAGAGCCATTGGGGGCTAGTGAAAATCAACCACGTGTCTAAGGTGACGTTAGCATGATATATTTTCCTTAGCCAAATTTTTTCCTATGGCTGAGCTTGATCGATGAATCCCATAACAACTCCAACACCCTAATCAATGGCCCATATCTCATCTTATTACAACTCTAAACAATGGTCCAAATCCAATCAGGCTGATCCAACTGTTGTTGTGTTTTACACTTTTGCAAACCCTGATAGCTCTGACGGGTGCACCTTCGATAAATGACTGATATTACTCGCCAAAACTGATCCAATGACTACTAAGTTGCGCGATCTGTGCAGTTGAGATTTTAAGCTTCCAAAAAAAAGGAAAATGATTAAATGTATTTCTAATGAGCAAGGTGCGACAAATGTTTTGGCCTACAGGTTTCCAATTTCCTTGCGATCTTAGCACAATATAATTCATATAGGTAAAAGTAATTAATTTTAACCAGGGATAAACCATTGAAGAATCAAGAAGCTGGAAACAATTTCAAGAAGTTGTAAGTGGTTTCAAGAAGTAGTTTAGGGCACAAGGGAGAGGGATAAAAGAGAACGAAGGCACCTATTGTCAAGGTTGACACTTTGGGGAGTTAAAGAGTTTCTTGTAACCATAGTTGTTCTACCACAGAGATACCTTGATCACAATCAATTAATAAATGTAGCAGGAAACCATAGATTTATCCCCTGCGTTTAAGTTTTAGTCTATAATTCCTCATTCTGTAGTATATGTATTCTTGTAAAGCATATCCTCCCATTATTTCTTTTCTTGTATCATATCCAATTTATAAAATATCAGACATCAAGACATTCCTCATATTCGGTGTTACTGTATGATGTATGGTTATGATATAGAAGTGATATAGATTCATCCCGAGTCTTGGCCCTTGGGGTACCTCAACACCGTTCAAAAACAGCTTGGAACATCTCGAGGGATAACAATAACAAAACATACTATCAAGAAACAAGGGTTGTACACTAGTCTAGTTACCCTCGATAGACCCTGGGAATTTGTCTCCATGTACTACATGTTCGACTTTCCTTCAAGCAAGCATGAAAATGACTATGTCTTTGTGGTCAATGATTAGTTCTCTAAGATGGTCATTTTAACACCCTATAAGAAGAGTATCACAGTAGAGGCCACTGCTAAGTTATTCATCGAGTGTGTTTGGGTTCATTTTAGGCTCCCACAAACCCTCATTTCAGATAGGGATAGTAGGTTCCTGAGTACTTTGGATGGACACCAAGCTAACCAAATTGACTACCTTCCACCCCCAAACCAATGGACAAACAAAGGTAGTCAATAGGATGGTTTCACATATCCTAAGAATGTACAACTCCAAACATCCATGCAAATGGGATGGCAACCTTTCTTATGCTCAACATAGCTACAATAGAGTCCTTCATAGCTCTATTTGCCACAACCCTTTTCAGGTCTACTTGGGGTTCCAACCATTGGGCCCATTTGATGTAGCTCTACCAATTTCATCTAGAGAGGAATAAATCTCCCATGCTCAAACTAAGGATGCTAGAGAATCCAAATTTGTTGATTGGATCTAGCACATACAACAATAGGTTCATGATATTTTGTAGAAATTCAATACAAAGCACAAGAAATGCCATGATCAACACCAGGTTCCACACACGTTTCAGGTGGAAGATAAAGTATTGTTGCATTTGCAAAAATATCACCTCACAAGACCCCATTGGAAGTTCTACCCACTTTGATACAATCCATACACCATCACCGAGGTTATGCGTGAGAATTCTTTTAAATTAAGTATCCCACTGTTCCTTGGATTTCATCTTGTATTTAATGTGGAGCTTCTCTGACCATATTTCCATCTCTCTTGGACACCTTAGAGGTCGTGAAGTACTTGGCCCCTATGTAACTCAATCCAGATTGCATTGAGTAGGAAATAGTTGACCAAATCATGAACACTAGTATGAAGGGCACTCAATAATAATACATCCAACTCTACCAGGCTTTCAAAGGAAGACAACTCTTTAACTAGGGATGGTGGCTCACTAGGAGTCAGATTCAACAAAATTTCCCCTATTTGATGGAGGAAATTGATGCAATGGGGACCATTTCTCCCTAATGGAGGAAGAATGACTGAGTTGGATACTAATGGCCACCCTCATATTCCATTGATTCAACATGGTTCCACATATTGGTAGTTTTACTACAATTTTTCAAGTCGCAAAATTTTGACTTGTTTTTCAGATCCCAAAATTTTGACTTGTTTTTCAGGCATTTCCTTTCAATGTCGTGTTGGTTAGTATGAGGGATATGTCTAATTCCTTTCATGCTCAAAATAGAGTTGATACATGGTATCTCTGTCTCTGTCTCTCTCTCTATATCTATCATGCATAGAGAGAGATCAAGTTCCTTGAAGTGAATTTTTTTTGTGCACGAAGATGTGTAATTCCTCGAGTGCTTAACATTGATATTTTCATGAGGCTTTTATTTTTTTTTTTATTGGTGACTATAAATAAAATATTTCCATGTCCATGTGTGTGTGTGTGGATGTCTGTGTGTATAAAGCAATTGAAAGTAAGCAAATTTTGGTTAAAACATTTCAATGGTGTGCTGCTCAATGTGAGGGAGATGTGTAATTTCCTCTGCACTTAATATGGAGTTGACAAGTGGCAGACAGGCGCACACCACACAAAGAACCAACAAAAATCCATCTTAACTTTGGATCTATGATGTGCAGAGATAAACACTTGAGGAAATATTTTCACCTCAAGGAATTTGATCCTTCTTGGCACATGATAGATTCAAAGTTAAGATGTATATCAACACTGAGGATAGAGGTTACTAGTTGATATTTGCGAATACAAGTTGATGATTTTTATTCGTGGTTATGAGTTTACTCATCACCATTATTCAAAGAAAACCACCCCACTCCATTTGACATGACCTATTGATAGTTCATAAGCTAGAAGACCATCTTTATTATACAAAACAAAAACACATAAAAACTTTTTGAAGATCCAATCTTTCAAAAAACAGTAACATACTAACAAAAATCAAATTCTTGTAATTTCGAAAATTTTATTCATGTTTTTGAAAACCATTACTTGTTTCCAATGTTACTCAATGTTTCTTAAGTAGTTAATTGTTTTGATTTTTTAAAACCAAACCATTTCTTTACTCTTCCCTGTATTCAATGTTTCCCATAGTTTCTTTGGAAGTTTACCTCAAAGTTTTTGATATTTGTGTATCCTTATTGTAAGAGTCAATAGCATGTTTTCAACCATTCCTGTTTTTAATTTCCCATGGGTATGGATACCCTTTTTTTTAAATTAAATTAAATTATTATTATTTTAGACATTTTAACATTATTTTATTTTTAATCAATTTTGGATTTCTCATAAATCAACTTTAAATTTTGAGCTTTGATATAGATCAATTTTGTTAAGTCCAATGTGATATTTGGCTAAGGCCAAGACAAGCTAAGTTTGGCCAGATGTTGGGGTAAGTAAAAGTATTTAGTCTATGACAAGGCTTCATGGCAGCGTATACCTGCCGCTATGCAGTTATAATAAAATAAAAGTTATACATACATATATATATATATATATATATATATATATATATATATATATATATATATATATATACTGGCTCTGTTGTTATAGACTTTATAGCCCCCACCACATCTGTAACAAGACAGGTAGGTAAATGACAAATTATAGCTAGCTTGCCATGTGTGGTTGAATATACATGTGTTGTCGTGCTATACATAAAGCATACATTTATTGTGTGTCTAGAGAAATGCCAACCTACATATATGATAAGATTCATTCTTTCACATACACCCTTCCTCCCATCTGACCACTAAATAGAATTTGATAGCCACCTTTCACTACAAATTTTGAATAAATTATTGCCATTCAAAGATAATTTGCTATGGCATCTCAGATATGTAGTATATTTCCTGCGTGTTACAAATAAAGATAAGACAAAATGGGCTAATCGCATGAAGTAATATTCCTTCAGAAATGGCAGGATAATATTGAATACTATTTCTATATGCTATTCCCAGCTAGAATGCACAATATATACACCTGCATTGTCCGAAATAAAAAATTAAATCTCATAAAAGAGAATACCCAATAAGCTATAACACAGTAAAACCGTAAAATATTTTAAAACAATGCAACCATGAATCCATGCCAATATTTTGAAACCACGCTTGTAAAAATATAATATACAAAAATTTCTAACATGGAAGTAGTGTTATAGAATTCTATTTCAACTATCTAATTATTATGCGAAGAAACTTGTAATATCTTTGAATCTTTATCTTTGAAGGTCTTGTACACTGTGCAGGAACTCTTTTATACAGTTCATAAAAATCCATTCTTCAATCTGGATAAAGTACAACAAAATTAAATAGAATCTGGAAAGAGCATAACCTGCCAATAATCCAATGGATGAATGATTTCAGTCAGAATTAGCCACTGAACGCCATAACCCACCACTCCTAAAATCATTCCAATGCCAAGAACAACCCACATTGGAAGAAATGTGTGCGTCAGTCCATAAACCCATCCCATGAGCTTTCCAAGGTCCGAGGCCACCGCCAAACTATTCAGTCGGAGTTGATTAATCCCCATAATTTTCTTCAAATCATAAGAGTAATTGGGAAAATCGAAGTTGGTGCCATTGACAGATTGGAGCCATATCTCCCTACAAAACAAGTCCAGCGTTTGATGGCCAGTAACTTGGAGAGAGGCATATTGACCTCATTGTATACCTGTGCCACAGATTCAAGTTATGAATCCTTACCTCGTTGTATACTTGTGCCACATATTTTATGGATCGATTCCTTGGTACAAGGTTATCAACATTAACATGATTTTCAATCATACCAGTAAGTAGACACAAAGACACCTTTGTTTCGGATTGATAAGAAGAAGAATAAGAAACAACAACTAAATTTCATTTTCCAAACTTCCAAGTACAAGTCCACCTTGATCTCTTCACGCGCTATTGATGCCCAAGGGCATGCCAACACTGTTAACAAAGAGACTTCGTCTAGAGATGTGATATCATTGTGTAACCATGGCCAACTACAAGAGGCTCTTCACATTTTGCAGATGAAAACCCAACTAGATTCCTCTGCATACTCTTATCTCCTTCAGTGCTTTGTCCATGAGAAAACACTGGCAAACAAAAAACTGGTCCATGACCACATGATTCAAACGGGGTTTAACGCTGATATCTCTTTACGCAACAAGCTTGTTAAGATGTATGCGAAATGTGGCAGTTTAGTGGAAGCTCACTGAGCATTGAATGAAATGCTTGACCAAAATGTGGTCTCATGGAATTCCATGATTGCAACTTACTCCAAAAATGGTTACAATGAAGAGGCCTTGAGACTCTTTTACCAAATGCGAAAAACATGCATTTAGCCTGATCAATTTGCATTTGCCACTGTTCTGCTGGCTTGTGCCTTCCTGGGTGAAGAAAATCGATAACCTACCAAAGGAGAAAAAAAAACATATGGTGAAACTTAATACTCAGACATCCAATGGACCCAAAACCAACATCTAAGGAATATCTTCATAAAAAAAATTAGAAATGGAGGGCACACAAAATACTTACAAACTGCTTCCTTGCCAGAAGCTTGTTAGTCATGAACTTACAAGTTCTAAATGTAACAGCTTTAATGTCTACCATTGTTGATGGTTCTGAGCTTCTCCTTCTCGTTCTCCTTGAATATATTGCCGCCTCGCCTCTCTACTGTACCTAGCTCAATGTTTGCATGTTATACCCATGTCCAACATGGATACCGCCACATTGCCACTCAACAAATGACCACGGCATAAACAATGATGAAAAACAACCTGTCAGGGAAGTTGTATAAATATAGTATTGAAAAACAAACATTTATTGTTTACAAGTAATGATAGCATTAATTTCCAGCAGTACTCAGTTGGGGAAAAATTACCAGGCAAACGTTTGCTTTAAACTAAGATTGAGGTGCAAAATTTGGGTCGCTCTGCAATAACAGGGTCATTTGAACCACCAATCAAACATCAAGAAAAATTCTTTAAACTAATTAACATAAATAAATAAAATCAGTTTGTAATGTTATACTTTTGATAAAGCTCAAATTTTTGTTAGTCAAACCTCAACTAATAGCTGGTCAACACATATCAATTGCTATATACCTATGCCTTCGACAGGTATAATAACGACCATCAAATTCCATCATTGTACCCAACCAAGTTCATTGAGACCAACACGCCATGACAACAACAATTCATGGTAAAATACACATTACGAATTAATATTCATCGATGTACTTTTTGACATTATAACATGTTAAACATTCTCTCCAATAAATTTATGTTCTTTACTTTATTTTTGTGTTTATTTATTTATATTAAGTTGTTAGGTTATGTTATGATACATAATCTATCTATAAACAATAAGGGTAGTTATTGTTTTTTATTTTTTACACCAAGAGGACTTTTGTGTAGTAAAATATGTTATCAATGACTTTGCAACATTTTTCAAGGTAATAATCTTCTCCAACAATATTTTATTGTCTTAATATTGCACATGAATATGTTTAGTTTAAGCATGATAAGTAGCGCTCTTTGCTAGAAAGATTTCACCTTTACTGTCAAAATCTATCTTATACCTTTTTGTACAAAATCAATACCCAAACACAGTCTCTAAAACTTCCTTACTTGCATGAGTCATTACCATGTACTTAGCTTATGTAGTTGAAAGTGCAACCACAACCCACCCTCTTACTTATCCAACTAATTTCTCCACCAAACAAGTTAACCGCATAACTTCTTGTAGATATTCTATGATCAAGATCTCTAGCCTACTCTACAAAAAACAAAACCCTATACATCTTTCACTTTGTTCAGTGCATGTCTTCTTTGGTAGTGAATTGCATAATTTGTTGAATGCCCTCGAACCCCACATAGGTTGTGCCCAAATGCACAATCAATTTACAATGAATATAATGCATATCCAACACACCAACCTTTGGATTTTCTTTATCAAATTTTGGCTAATTATGAATTTGCAAAATGTTGCACTTCATGTGCTAATTTCAAATACACAATTCTCAATAACTACCATCATAATAGTTTTTTATAACTTCATACTCTTGTCATGAGATTTTGGATAATGTTGAGTCAACATTGCATTGTATGTGATCTATCATTGAATCTACTTGACATATTATTTTTGAGGTGTACATGTACTATTTCTAGAGAATTGACCATCCATGTTATTATTTTACTATATATTTTTGCTACATATGCATTGTATTCTATATATTTTTTCTACATATGCATTGTATTTGACCAACATTGTATTAACCAAATAAGCACTCTTCTTTGATTTCATTACTAAAAAAACCCTTAAAAAGGAATTAAGATATCAAATTAAGTTACTTCATTGTAACTATTTACAACAATTTAAAAAAAAAACCCCTTAACTCCTTGTTAAGATCTCAAATGAGAGATAGGTTATTTCATTGCAACTATTTACAACAATTTATTTTTTAGATGGTTCAACATACTTATTAATTCATCTCTTTATGTGCTTGTCTCTATTTATTTATTTATTGGGCTTCTATGTACACATGAAAGATTGTCTCTATTTATTTATTGGGCTTCTATGTACATATTTATTATAACTATTGACTTAATAAAAAAAATTCTAGCAGAGACATTAAACTTCCAATTCAAAATAGGAGTAGTACAAATAATTCTTTTTACTAAAAAAATTCTTTGTTCATCTCTAAATTTAAACAAAATAAGCATAAACACAAGAACACACACCACTGGAAAGAAAATAACACATGCCATTTGTAATTTTCCCATATTTCCATATTTGGTCGAGTCACCTTGATCAAAAAAGCACTTAACATAACTCATTCACACAAAACCATGTGATTAAGTGGTGGAGCAACACAAATGTAGGCCAAGATGTTTTTTCACATTCAAACAGTGAGAAAAAACAAAATAAATAAACCTATTTATTGGACAACCAAATGTCCAAGTCTACTTTCTCGGCATTTAAAAACACATTCAACCATTAGGGTTTTATCATATAGTTACCAAATGTTTTAATTATTTCCCCATATGAGTCAAGGATAAATCCATTCCTCAAATCTTCCCTTAATCATCCTTACATTGCTAGGTAAGCGTTGGTTTGTTGACTAATATCTAAATGTGCCTCAACATCGAGTAACTTGTATTGTCCATTTCTAATATGCGCATCTAGTTTTTAATGAGAAAGATCCTATGGATTAGTGATTTATCTTAAAGAGTATGCAACTTTCAACATTTTTATGGAGAGCTATGTTCATAATACATCTTAAGGATCGGGATTTTGATTGTTATAGCCTTAATGGAAGATTTAAATTCACCCATGAAGAATTTGAATAATTTTTCCTAGTTAAATCAGAAAATAAAACATAACACAAAGAACAACTTGACCATAAAAAATCTCAATATGATCCTCATTAAGAAAGGAACTTGTTATGCTAATTAAGCATGCCCAACCTATGATTGAACCACAAGTTCAAGATAATCCATGGATCTTTTGGATATCTTGTGGAAGGCTCTTTGATCTATAAATCACCTAGGAAATTCCAATGGTTGGATTCCCAGAAAAAATCTTTAAATAATTATTACATAACAAATCTTAAACCAACTTCTACGACAGTTTGTCTATGCTTAATTGCACAACTATTTTTTTTGTAATTTGAATGATTTGTTAGAAATATAAATCACACCACACATATTCTTTAACTATTATGAAAATAAAAAAAAAACACAATATAAAAGACATACAATGTAATACCATGCATACAATAGTTACCCTGGAGAAATCCGACGTGGATAAAAACCCTAGGAAGATGAATGAATAATACTTTCTTCTTGGTTACCTTAGATTATAAGGTAAAATATAGAGACCATGTTGTAACCTTGACTAATTTAAGATCGATTAATGATTATTTAAAAACAAAATTGTTTCTATTTAAAGTAAATGAAAGTATTATTGTGATTAATATCCAAATTCAATTAAAAATTATTGTTTGTGAAAGTCACAAATGAACAAGGTGAAGGGAAAGCTTAATTGTGTTCAAAATATATTTTATAACCAATCATAGATTGAAAGCTGTTGAATAAATTTCAAATGAATCATGCATGTGCTTAAAATTCATAAATTAACAACTTTTATCAAAGTAATTTGGTGCTATATCAAACAATGTAGGTTTGTAGAGATTATTGATTTAGATTAATTGCAGAGCATGAACATATAACATTTTAAAGTTGTCCTTTGCCTTTGCAAATTGGTGCAAATTGGAAACTGATAGATTACATGTGGAAAATTCCTATGGAGTGCAAAAGAATAGTTGCAAAACCACCATCATAGCCTTTGCAAACCACTTATCTATTTTGTATTAAATTGCTTTATATGTGAAAAATTCTTATCAATTATGGAGTGCAAAGGAATACTGGCAAAACCACCATAGCCTTTGCAAACCACTTATCTATTTTGTATTAAAATACTTTATATGTGGAAAATTCCTATCAATTATGGAGTGCAAAGGAATAGTTGCAAAACCACCATCATAGCCTTTGCAAACCACTTATTTATTTTGTATTGAATTACTTAGCACTAGTGGCTGGTGAACGCCGAAAGGTGATGCCAAAGATTCCTTTTGGACAACTGTGCAAGATACTAGATATAATAAATACGTAGAACAAAAATAAAATGCTAGAAATGGCAGAATAACAGTAATATAACTAGCATAATCTCCACAATAACACATAAATAATATGAGAACAACAACTGAAATAACACTTTGATTCAGAAAGCAATGTTCATAGGCCTCTTCGAGGGGGCAACCTCCAGTTGAGTAGCTCTATGTTACAATAATCTCCAAGCTAGGGTTTTCATACCCTCGACCCTTATTTATACTAAATATGTCTATTAAGAGAAGCATCTAGAGGAAGATCCTTCTAGAAGCATAAGATTCTATTAGATCTTCTTACATCCGCCTTATTCTATTTTATTGAAAGGCCTTATTAATATTGACCTTTATTACATCCAAATACATTGATCTACCTATGTGCGGGTTAGGACCTTAACATGTTCCCCCCCCTAAAAACAACCTTGTCCTCAAGGCTTGAGATGTGGAAACTGCTGCAGAATGGTAGCTGGTTCCCAAGTGGCATCTGTTGGAGTCATATCTTTCCACTGTACTAGCACTTCCGTGATGGTTCTCTGACACAGGCGACGCTCACGCTGGTCCAAAACTACTTTTGGCTATAGCCAAA
The DNA here is from genome assembly GCA_009831015.1 of Picea engelmannii. Taxonomy (NCBI): domain Eukaryota; kingdom Viridiplantae; phylum Streptophyta; class Pinopsida; order Pinales; family Pinaceae; genus Picea; species Picea engelmannii. The sequence continues at coordinate 20,846 of ML803119.1, forward strand.
TGGATCCTTCTTCAACTAACTCTGGAAGGTTGGTTTGAATTTGGCACCTGATTCCAATCACCTTCTTCAAGATTGAAACATGAAAAACAGGATGTAGCTTCGACTGACTGGGCAGAGATAACTGATATGTGACTTGTCCCACATGCTTGAGAATTGTGTAAGGACCATAAAATTTGGGTGCTATCTTCTGACAATGCTCGACCTTGAGTGAAGTTTTCTTATATGGTTGCAGTCACAGAAACACCTGATCCCCTTCTGCAAATTGACGTTCAGAGTGACCTTGATTTGCTTGTTGCTTCATGTGATTCTGTGCCATGACCAATTTCTCTTTAAGGGTATGAAGAATATCCTCTCTAACTGTAAGTGTTTCGTCAACCGCCTGGACCTTCGAGGTACCCGATAAGTATGAGAGAACTGAAGGTGGCTTCTGTCCATAAACCGCTTCAAAAGGAGTCATGTGAGTGGTTGTATGGTATGTAGTGTTGTACCACCATTCATCTAGGGGTAACCATTGAGCCCACTGGTGTTGTTTTTCAGAGGAAAAGCACCTCAGATATGTTTCCAAACACTTGTTGACAACTTCCATTTGACCATCCGTTTGGGGATGATAAGCTTAGTTGAGATGCAATTGTGTGCCTTGTAGCTTAAATAGTTCTTGCCAAAAATTACTTGTGAAAGTTGGGTCACGATAAAAAACAATAGAGTGCGACATGCCATGAATCTTGAAGACCTTGTCCATGAAAATTTGAGCCACCGTGGATGTAGTAAATGGGTGGTGAAGAGTGCAAAAATGAGCATACTTGGAAAGGTGATCCACCACCACCATTATGACTGATTTATTCCTTGATTTGGGTAAGCCTGTAATAAAGTCCATAGAAATATCCTTCCAAATAGCAGGGGGAATCAAAAGTGGTTCGAGGGTGCTCGAAGATTTGACTATTTCTCCCTTGTTGCATTGACACACCTCACATTCAACAAGAAACTTACGGATGTCCTGTTTCATACCATCCCAGAAAAAAGAACATTTGACCCTATCATATCTTTTGGTGAACCCTGAGTGCGTCGTTGTGGGTGTAGCATGAAGCTCAGAAAGTACCGTGGATTTGAGCTTGGATTGTTTACTTAAATACAAGCGGCCTTTGTATCGAAGCTCATCCTAGAGCCAGGAGTACCCTGGGGGAGCGGGAGCCTTGGTTTGCAATTGCTGGATCAAATGCGAACTTTTGGGATCTTGAAGCCATTCCTGGCGCACATCTTGGAGCCAATCGAGTACAATGAAAGAAAGAGAAAAAAGGGATCCTTCGTCTTCATATTTCTAGGACAATGCATCCACCACGACATTGTCTTTGCCCTTCTTGTAAATTATCTCATAATCATATCCAAAGAGCTTAGTCACCCATTTTTGTTGCTCCTGGGAGGAAATGTGTTGTTCCAGAAAGTACTTGAGGCTTTGATGGTCGGTCTTAATTTGGAAGCATTGCCCCAAGAGATAAGGACGCCACAACTCAACAGCATGCAAAATCGCCAACATTTCCTTTTCATAAATGGGTTTGCCCAGATTCCTTCAGATAGTTGCTTGCTGGTGAAGGCTAAAGGTCGACCCTCTTACATAATGACAACGCCGATTCCTTTCCATGAGGCATCACATTCCACCACAAATGTCTTTGTGAAATTGAGAAGGTCTAGAACTGGAGTGGTGCACATGGCTGTCTTCAAGGTTTGAAAAGATTGAGAAGCTGCTAGAGTCCAAGTGAAAGAGTTCTTTTTGAGGAGAGTTGTGAGAGGTGCTGCAATATTTTCGTAGTTCTTAACAAACTTGTGATAATACCCTGTTAGGACCAAAAATCCATGCAAGCTTTTGAGAGTCTTTGGGTGCGTCCAGTCTTGCATAGCTTCAATCTTTTTCGGGTCCACCCTGATGCCATCCTTTCCCACCACATGACCCAAGTATTCTACTTCTGAGGCACCAAAAGCACATTTAGACTGTTTCAGGAAAAGTTGGTGCTTAGAGAGTAGGTGGAGAACTTGATCCACATGAGTAAGATGGTCTATCCAGGTTTTTCTATAGATGAGGATATCATCAAAGAAAACTAAGACAAAATGACGAAGAAAAGGGTGGAAGACATGGTTCATGAGGCTCTGGAAGGTGGAGAGGGCATTACACAAGCCAAAGGGCATGACCAAAAACTCATAGTGGCCCTCATGAGTGAGAAAGGTTGTCTTGGGAATGTCTACCTCTTTCATACGTATCTGGTGATAGCCTGAGTGAAGATTAAGTTTGGTAAAGAATTGGGCGCCACTCAATTAATCCAGGAGGTCATCAATGACAGGAATGGGAATTTGTCTTTGATGGTCAGTTTGTTGAGAGCACGAAAGTTAGGACACATTCTCCAAGAACCTTCTTTCTTCAGTACCATGATGAACAGAGATGAGTAAGGGCTCGTACTAGGATAGATGATGCTTACAGTAAGGAGTTCCTGGACAATTTTTTCAATTTCATTTTTTTGTGCAAAGGGGTGGCGATATGGACAGATATTGGGGGGAAGGCTTCCTGGGACAAGGGGAATGGAATGATCATGAACACGGTGGGAAGGAGGGAGTCCTTGGGGAGTGGAAAATATCGTTTTATGTTTAGAAAGGAGGGATTGGAGGTCTTGGGGCACGGGGGGTGTCTCTGTGGCTTGTATGGCATGGAGTTGGGCAATGACACTAGAATGAGTTTTTTTGAGCAGCTTTTCCATGCGATGGGAACTGATGACCTCAGGTGAACCAACAGTGATGCCTTGGAATTTATATTAGTGGCCTTCTTGGTTGAATTGCATGGTTAAGTTCTTAAAATTCATGAGAATGGGACCTAAAGTCCTTAGCCAGTCTACACCCAAAACAATGTCGCAACCGCCCATGTCAATAGAAAACATATGGGATTTTAGGTGGTAGTCACTGATTTGGAGACACACATTTTCACAGCGCCCGCCACATTTCATAGAACCACCATTGGAAATCATGATTTGGAAATTGTTGACAGCATGGATGTAGCAATGGGTTTCTTGGGCAATGTGGCAATGAATAAACTTGTGGGTGCTACCACTATCAACCAGAATGATGACCTTTCGGTGCTTGATGTAACCGATTAACTTGAGGGTTTGGGGGGTAGAGAAGTCGGTGACAGCATTGAGGGAAATGATCGGTTCCACTTCGGGAGGGTCGGAGGGAGGGTTTATGTCAGTGATTTCTGGTGACTTGGGCACAAGGTGAGTTTCAACATCCTCTTCCAGAATATCCTCAGAGATGGCCATAAAAATATTTTGTTCATTACATTTGTGGCCCAAGAAATATTTTTCATCACAATTATAATAGAGGCCTTTGAGTTGGCGTTCAACCATTTCAGCCCTGGTCAATTTTTGGATCTTTAATGGGGCGGAGGGAATAGTGGGGTTTACTGGTTTAGGGAGAGGGAGAAAGGAAGGCTTACAGTTTTGAGAGGAAATGATTTGTTGTGCTTCTTTAGATTTTTTTGTAGCCTCCACCCAACTCACAGGTCAAGCCATGAGAACATGGGCCCGAATCTCCTCCTTAAGGCCACTGATAAAACACTCTCGAAAGAAAGCATCAGTCATGCCCTCTGTTTGAAAAGCCAGGAACTCAAATGCAGCTATGAAGTCTTCTACTGTTCTTGATTGTTTCAATTTTGCCAAATGACCCAAATGGTTGGTGTCAGTGTCAAAGTGTTCATAAAGCTCAATCACAAATTGGGTCCAAGCAATATACCCTTGGCGTGAAGTTTTTCTCCATTGCCAACATTTCCAACATTCTTGATCTAGATGGAGAACACCATACCAGAGTTTGGCCAAGTCATCTGTAATGTTGTAGAGAGAGAAATGATGTTCCATTTGGGTGACCCAACCAATGGGGTCCGAGCCATCAAATTTGGTTACATCCACCTGCAGAAGGCGTATGTCCCGTTGAAAGTGATGGGGCTAAAAGATATGGGAATGGGAAGAAGTTTCACCTTCAGTCTTTGTATGTCCGTCAGGAAAAGGGTCATCGGTAGGGATCTTTAGTTTGGTGTAGAGTGATGCAAAGACAGATTCAAGCTGGGTGGTTAGTTCATGTTTGACTTCCTCCATTGCGGACTGCACAAAGGCATTTATGGTGGTATTGATGGAAGTATCACGGGAGGCAATAGTAGCACTGAGTTGTTGCACTTATTTTTGGGTCTCGAGGAAACTAGATTGCGAGGTGTTGAAGCGAGACTCAAGTTCTTGGCTATGGGTATGGGCCATGAGGATGGGTGAATTGAAAAGGGAGCGGGTGGGGTCAGAATTTTTTTCAGAAAAATGATATGGATGAATGTGGTAAGGAGAAGAGATGAATCTAATGGAATATGTCTCAAATAATGGTGAAAAAATTTCCAGACTTTTTTTTTTTTTACAGCTGCGGGGTTATACTTCGGTCTGAAGAATGCTGCAGTGCTGAAATCCCCAAATTATTAACCAGAAAGAAATGTGTATTTACTTGGCAACCAAAACATAGTTGCGTAGCAATAGATCTGGCCGGTTTAATTTGTTTATGTTTATGTTCCCCAAGGGTTAAGTATTCAAGGGTTCTACAGACAAAGGTTTGCCCTGTGCTATAGCTCTCTGATATATGTGCGGGGTCCAACAGTAGTACTCGACCCAATATCTTAGGGAACTAACTAAGGATGATAGACTATACCCTTAGCCGTTCTACCCGACTACCTAGGTACTAGAGAGCATCTTCTCGAGTGCTGTTCTCGGTGACACTATAGCAGTCCAGCGGCTGATAGGTTTATCTAAAGAGGGCTTCAGGAAATATAGGTCGATCCGTACACAGGTGTTGTCTGATGCGCTACCACTCGAAGGGGTACCAACAGGGGTTACAAGGGTGGCCAACATATGTGCGCTTAAGAACCACTTGTATTTCCTGCGTGCATGAATCCATCAACCACGGGTTTATGCATGTAACGACAAATCTCTATGGCTTAAAGACGCCATAATACGTCTCTACCCTAAAAAAAAAATACCCACAATTTTTGCCAATGAATGTGCTCGGATACCACTTGCAAGATACCAGATATAATAAATACGCAGAATAGAAATAAAATGCTAGAAATGGCAGAATAACAGTAATATAACTAGCATAATCTCGACATTAACACATAAATAATATGAGAACAACAATTGAAATAACACTTTGATTCAGAAAGAAATATTCACAGGCCTCTTCGAGGGGGCAACTTCCAGTCGAGCAACGCTCTGTTACAATAATCTCCAAGCTAGGGTTTTCATACCCTCGACCCTTATTTATACAAAATATGTCTATTAAGACAAGCATCTAAAGGAATATCCTTCTAAAAGCTAAAGCTTCTATTAGGTCTTCTTACATCCACCTTATTCTATTTTATTGAAAGGCCTTATTAATATTGACCTTTATTACATCCGAATACATTGATCTACCTATGTGTGGGTTAGGACCTTAACAAGCTGAAACACACGGACAACTGAAACACACATAGCTGAGGAAATCTAAAAGTTAATTTTAAATGTGGTAATTCCAAAGGTTAATCAGTGAAACGTGGAAATCATATGGTGTTACAATAATTTCTTAATATGATTAGGTAAATGTTAAAAAGTAAACAGGTTAATTGATGCATTCAAATATACAAGAAAGTTATGAAGAGTAAATCACATTCATTGATTTGGGAGGACAACTAAGAATATGCCAACATCTTCAATTGTTAACCATCAGATTAGAATTTTAGATTAAAAGGTGATTAATTGTGCCCATCTCCAATAGGTATACACCTTTCGACGTAATTAAATGCAATAGATTAAGGATTAATGATTCATATACCAACAGGCTTGAAATCAAATAAGAAATTGATAGGTGTTAGGTTATGACAAGCCGTTTTAATACTTAATCCATGCAAGTTTGAAAAAGGTGGTCATTTTTCTTTGAAAAGCTATTGCATAAATCAAAGCCAAAAAATAACTTGTAAAAAGTATTGGGTTACAATTCAAATTTGCAGGAAAACCAGACCGACAATCAACATTCAAAAAATTCAGGCAAAATGGGTATTATCACTTTCCTTTCCTTAGTCTATGATTTAGTCTTTCACCCTATAAACATTAGGAAAATTTTATATCCACTCTAAAAGAAACCATGGTCGCAACACAAAATCCTGTTAATCCCATACAACCCATTTTTCAAAATTTCAAATTTGATAATTTAATAGATGAGATATTTTTGAACCTAAGCTGACTATAAATAATGCTTGGAAAATTCCCTAATCATCTTATCAAAGGTTCAAATATTCCCTTAATACTCTAATGGCCTGGGAATGTGGTCTGTCATAGGCAATTATCTTGCCAACTTACCATTTTCCTTAGTTTATTTTGATGTTTTCAAGTCTCTATGATCCAATTCAAAGAGTGGTGAAATATTGTAATGGATCTAGAGTGGTTTTCCCTATTACTACAGATGCTTAATCTCAAATTCTATTGCTACTCGATAAGCAAACTATTCTTAACGATTTTTTTTTCCAGTGCATATTTAATTTGTTGAGAATAGAGAAAAAGTAGTCTGTACTGTTGAAACTGTTACCAGAGAATTCCAATGTACTGCTGAAACTGTTACCAGAGAATTCCAATGTACTGCTGAAACTGTTACCAGAGAATTCCAATGTACTGTTGAAACTGTTACCAGAGAATTCCAAAATGCTTGAGTTAACCTACCACTTTCCGTATAAGTTTTTTTAGAAGTATCCAAATAAATCATTGTGATGTTCATTTTGATAATGGGATATTATAATGAGTATACCATTGATGACACAATCTTAAGGTTTATTTTTTGAATAACACAGTTAGAAAGCTTCAACTATGCCAAATATTTCTCCAATTCTATCCATGAGTAGTGTGTTTAGTTTGGATCTTTGAAATGATTTAGGTATCAATCCTACTTGATATACCTCTTGATTTATTACCAATCTACTCCAAGGTAAGCATATTTTGGCCTTAGGATGGACAAAAAGCGTTAAAGATCAAGGTCAAAAGAATGGTTTCAAAATATTTGTATATTAGTTCATGTACACTACGTATACAATAGTGCATAATGAGAATCCATCAAGATTATTTTTAGAGTGCAAACAACTTCACTAATTGAATCCAAATTGTAGAGTAGGAGATTGGTACTTGTTTGAGGAATGTACAATTATCAGGATTTATGACTTAGAACTCAAGCTATATCTCCTTCCAATCTTATTGACTGCTAGAATTTTTTTCTCTAGAATATATTAGATAGAGATTCATATTGTTGCAAGAAATTATAAGGTCACTTTTTCCTTGCCTACTGAAGTTTTGTGTCTTTTATAGTCAAAAGCAAGTTTTCATTGATTGTGGTTGAGAAAATTATTAAATATTTTGATTTTATGGAAGGAAAAGTGTGGCATGATTATCCAAATCATGTAATTTTCAATCTAAGAATTGTCATTAGTTATGCTACATATATTCATCATGCAGCTTTGGAGATAGAAAGATTGGAAAAAAAATATATTTGGTTAGAAGTGTAGGAGGTTATACAGGAACATAAAGTTTTATCAAGTATAAAACCAAGTGTTAAGAAAGAATCGACCAACCATAAGCAAATATCAACTCAGATTATTCCAATTGAATATGATCATTGATCACATGTAGTTAGTGACGTAGTGAGTTTGATTTCAACAATGGTAATGAATCTTGTTAGTGGAACATCAATGAAATAAATGGATTGTCTCATGGAGACCCGAGAAAAGTCAAAGTTACAAAGGAAATTTGTAGAAGTTGAATACCTAATGGATGAAGATGAGAGGGAAGCATCACCAAAAACAATGAGAATTAATTCAAGTTCTAAATCAAGAGAAGAGAAGAATTAGAGAAACAAGTAGCTAGGAAACAAAAGGAGAAGAACAAAGATGCTAGTAGACTAATTCCTTAGCTGTCTATTATTTCAATTACTCAAATTCTAGAAACTAGTAAACCAAATCAAGTGCTTCAGAGTAAGTTGGTACAGTAGGTGAGAAGTTATAAGGAGATTTTAGTAACTAAAAAAGGCATTGATTTTTTCACATAAATGGTTTTAAATAAGAAATAGTCTAAACAATCAAAATATATACTATTTCATCATATTGGACATGAGGGGTTAGCTCCTCCAAGACTTTTAAATTCATTAGATTATGATAAAGGAACATTTGACATGGCTATTCTATAGCCACAAGTCAATAAAACCGAAGGAGACATTGAGTCTCTTGAATATGAGACTACCAAGGTGAAGTTTGATCTAGATAAGATGATCATAGGAGACAAGATTGAATGGCATAAACAAATAGCAAAAATGACATCCAAATATTTAAAGCAAGAAACAAAAAAAGTTAAGAAAGTAAGAAAGCATATTAAATAAGGAAATACCTAATAATATTCATGATCTAGAACAAATAATAATTGATCTTGGAGAAGATCCTAATGATAAAAATGGGGTCAATTCTTTAGTCAAAGAAAAAGATAAGGAAATCCAAGTCTTAAAATCTAAATTGAAAATATTAGCATCAAAACACGTTCAAAGTAAAGAGTTGGTTGAAGCATAGAAATAAAAAGAGTAGTTAACTGAAGAGGTGACCAAGTTAACACAACATAATGCTTGATTGGGTCACCTAATTGAAAAGATAAATGAAGAAAAAGAAGAAACTCTGTCTACTAATTTGTCTTTGAAGGCATCTATTCCTGATGTTGAGATTATAAAAGAAGTGTTAAAAGAAAAAACAATACCGATATTGAAAAATCAATTATTTATAGTCTCAGAGGAATTAGGAACCACTAAAGCTAATATCCACCAAAAGACTATGGATATTACAGAGTTGCAAGCACATTTGGAAAAAATAAATATGATAATTGATGATTTTCATAAAAAACTAGATGATAGGGATAGATTCATTAATGAGGGTAATCAAAGAACTAAGAAATTGTTGAAATAATTAGAAGTTGAATGAAGAGTATATGGTAAAAATACTTAATGGGAGAAAAACATGTGATTTGGGATAAAATCATATTAATGATAGAAAAACATTAGAGGTTATTTTGATGTAGTATAGTAGAATGAGATTCTAGCTCACAATGTACAAATTGAAATTACCAAAGCTTGGTTAAATTTGGGAGACAAAGATCAAATAGAAAAAAAAAAAGTGATCAAGTTTTTGAATGGCATAACCCAACCCAAGTTGATGATTATGGGTGTCAAAGACAAAATATTTGTTATCATGTCAGTAAATGAGGTCCATACAAAAAGATGTTTGATAATGCCAGCTCAAAATAAGTTCAATGCAATTGGCCAATTTGCTCAAGGTTTTAGGGATGGATTTAGAATAACATTTTAATTAGTATTTCCTCCCCCATAGACACTTGAAAGATGGTTTTATGATGTTGAAATGTACAATGATTTATTCCTTGAACAAAGAAAAAATATTGAGCAGTTTAAAAATGTTACTATCCCTCTTAAAGAAAAATTGATATTTGATAATCTCTCAATTGACTTCAGACTGTTAGGTACTATTATCAATATGCATTAAAGTTTACTTCCTACATGTTTTTATATTTTCATTGAGTTAGATATTGTTGCAAGGAAAATGACATAATTTAAATATCCCTAAGGAAATGAATGGAATCTAATAGCCAAGTTAACAAGCAAGGATTCAACAAAAAGGAAAGCATCCCAAGTTGCTTCCACATCAACACCTCAGTCTTTACATAGGAAAAATAAAAACACATGATTGGATAAAGAGGTCACAAATATTCCAGGCATACCATGAGGAAGGAATAATTGTTTTCTCCCAAAATTCAAGTTCCACTCGCTACTACTTTTGGAGACCATTATCAAAACATATAGTTGAGGTGCAATAAGATAAAAGAAAAGAAAAGAATGAAGATATAATCCATTATTGGATTCAAGGGAGAACTTGATTCTATCGACTATTTTGGTCGATGGGAAGAGAAAAATGACTTGATTTTTCCTGGGTTTTTATGGTCCTTATAAGTTTTCATAGGATTCATCCCCTGTTCAATCAATATTTTGTGTATTCTTGTTAGTTATTTAAATATTTTAGTAAGTATTTAAAATTTTGAATCAAGAAGTTTTTTAGAGATTTAATCTCAAAGACTTATCTTTGTATTTATCAAAGTTTCAGTATATTAGCTACAACATGAATTTTTTTTCACATGATGATTCTTGCAATGAAGGTTGATAATATTAAATGTTAAGTTGGTAGCATCTTTTATTTCATATTTCATGGTTTATAGTATTTATTACTAAATTATGTCGAAATTTAAGATGGTTTAGAGTATGCATGGAAGTTTACATAAAATTAATAATCTGTAGCATTTGTTTGTATGTTCACATGCTTTTCAATTCATGTATTGATGATTGTTTATTCAAAATATACTTGAAGAAATGTTTCCTTGAAAATAGTATTTTAATTGAATGGAAATATGATGCCCTTGGTAGATGAGAATAACTTTGAAAGTCCCATAATATTTATTACATAATCTCTCTAATCTTGTATTAATATTTCTTTGTAAGTTTGAATTTGTGACAAAGTTTCATCTTTCTTTAATTTTGTTGAAGAACATCTAAATTAAAAAAACATCCATATTTATGGGTTATCCCCTATGGTTGTTCAATTCTTTCAGTAAACCTAAAGAAGGGAGGTTTTTGTCTCCATAGGGTGCCTTGGAACGATTCTCTAACCAAGAAAAAATTGAGGAACAACAACCCCTAATGTTCATTGTAGAGATATGAGACATTATGGTATACTACAGTCCCCTCCAAAATGATCCTTCTCCTCTCCCCCTATATATTTATACTTCTCTTGATCACTTCCTTACTGATCCAGGTGGATACTAGTGGCCACCCACTTGTTCCACTACCATTTTTACTTTGGGAGGTCATATCTACAAGGTAATAAATGTAGTTCCAACCACCACAGTTTCCTTGATCTCAATGAAGCAGTTTAATCTCACAAATTAGGATATTTGTCCTCTTCATGGTTATATTAGAAGGTGAAAAAATGACTATTTCAACTGCAATGGCCTCGACATGAGGAATCTCTACACAATAGAAGTAGGTGGAAAAATGGTGGAGGAATATCGAGATATCTCCACTTCACTTGTAGGGTTGCCTCTACATTGGCAGGTCATGCATTCAATTGATTTGATACCTAGTGCTCATTTACCTAATGGACCAATATAAAGATGCACTCTTCTAGAGAATGAATAAATCAAACATTAGATTAAATACCTCATTCAAAAGGGCCACATTTGATAAAGCTCTTCATGTTGAACAATCCCAATTGTATTAGTGAAAAATAAGGATGAGACATGATGACTATGTATTGATTACAAATATTTGAACAAATAATAATAAAGAACCAATATCCAATCCCTGTATTGATTATCTTCTTGATCATCTCAAGGGTTCCAAGGTTTTTAATAAGATTGATATGAAGTCAGGCTATCACCAGGTACCAATTGAGAAAACTAATGTATGGAAGATAACCTTCAAGTCTAAAGAAGGAAAGTTTTTGGGCGGTTGATCAAGCCTTTTAGCTTGATTAATGCACCAAAACAGTTCATGAGGATAATGAAATATATATTGTGGCCACTCACAAATTATTTTATGGTTGTATATTTGGATGATATCCTCATATTCAACAAAACTTGGGAAGAGAATTTGCAACACATTCAGTAGATTCTGAGCACCTTTCAACAACATGATTGTTGGGATTATCTCATATAGCTTGGCTCCTAAGACAAGTGACCAAGGGTGGGGCCAAATCTAAGTTAATTTAGACCAAGTCACAACATAAATCATTTGAAAAATTGAAACATTTTCTTTGTTCAGTGCTAGTACTCACTCTATCATACCTACAACAACTCTTCGATATTGAAACAAATTTTTAGATTGTGTTTTCGATGTAGTACTCTCTCAACATGGACATCTAGTGTCCTATAAAAATGAGACAATCTCCAATCTTTTTCACAAGTACCCCACCTATGACAATGATATGTACTCAATTGTGCAAGCCCATCACTAATAGAATCATTGCATTTCAGGCAACTAGATTAGTATCCACATTGATCACAAGTACCCATAGTTCATGTAGACGTGAGAATGCTCTAGAATAATTTCCATCATAGGTGGTCCATGTACCTACAATAGTTCCACCTGAACATAAAGTAGAATAATGTCAACAAAAATTGCATTGGAAATTGCCTCAACTAACCTCTAGTTATGGTGTTGAACAAAATACTCAACTCTTATGGATCAAGACAACTGGGTTGCCCAATTTGTATGATAATGAGCCTAACTTCATAGCTACTTATTAGACACCGAGCATAGGTAAATTGGCCTCAAAATTTCATCTCCAAGATGAAATTTTATGCCACTTGGGGCATCTTTGTGTCCCTTCAAGATATTGAAAGATTAATTGTTGAAAGATTAATTATTGCAAGGATTAATTAATTAATGAAAAATATTAATTAATTATTGGACAGATAATTAATTATTGCAGGGATAATTAATTATTACATGAAAAAACATTATTTTTCAAAAGTTTAGATGTTGGAAGATTAGTTGTCATTTATGTCAACCCTTGAAGATAACAAAAGATAACCAAAGATAACAAAACATAAGAGGTTTCACGTGAGTTGCATGCCATCATGAGTCACATGATAGTTGCATGTAATTAAGAAATTTCCCTTTAAAACTCAAAGAAGAGTCAATTACAAATCACTTCTATGTATTCACTTATGAGAATATAGGTTATAGATATGAGGCAGTGAGACAAAGACAATGAAGTCAAGTGAAGTAAGAAGTTTGTAGGAGCCAAGAGTATGTATAAGGGGTTTCATACATGAATACCTTGAGTATATCCATAGGTTTCAGGAATAAAAGCACAGACATCCATGAACTACAATGAGGAAAAGCGTGGATACATGCGAGTAGACAATACAAACAATTGCAAACCTGTGAGGAAAATTTGTGAATATCAGGGATCTAAAACTTAGGTCAGCTACAAGATTGAAGGTATGTCTTCCTAAGTGTGTTAGGGTGAGTATTATGAATAAATAAAGAACAAATATGTCTCAGTGATTCATAAGCAATTGATTTGGAGAATACTCTTGTGGATATTGGTATGAGGTGTGTGTTGTTGTAGTCTTGATGAGATATTGATATGAGTAGAAACAAAAAAAATATCAGATACATTAGTAGAAATAGGTTATTAGTGAAAAAGGCAGTGACATATTTGTCTACAATTATATTTCAGGGTGGTTGGACAAGAAAAGGAAAGGTAGTTATAGCTTCCTTCTAGTTGGAGTCGAGAAATTTAGGAAGTTGGAGCTTCCTTCAGATTGCAACCTGTAAATAGGGGGTTGGAGCCTCCTTCTAGTTGTAGCTGGAGAAAAAGGAAGTTGGTGCTTCCAATTACTGTACTCTTTCATCAATAAGAAAATCATTTCATGGTTTTTTCCTGCATTGGATTTCCATGTAAAATTATGGTGTACTATGCTTATGTGATGTTTATGGTGTTGATGATATTTTGAATACTCATAATAGTTATTGGAGGATTTATATTATGATTAAAAGTAATGATTGGGTTCATGGATGAGCTACATGGAATATTTAACACCTATGATATAAGAAAAGAACAAGAGAACCCAGTCACAAAGGAAGCAACTTTCAAGGAATCCAAGAAGACAAAGATGAATCACAAGCAAAGGTCTAAACTAAGTTACAGTTGCAGTGATGATTTAGACGAAGATGAAGAGATGGATAATTTCGTAAGGAAATGAAAGAAAGGAACTGCCAATTATAAATGTATGCTTTGATTGAAATTTTTTAATTGTGGTGGTATTGGTCATTTTTATTCTAAATTTCCTCACAGGAATAAAGACAGTGATGAAGAAGAAGCTTCTAAAAGGGAAAGGAAGTATAAAAAAGGAAACAAGAGAAGAAACAAATCCTTCAAGAAAAGTTTATACTCAAAGGAGGATAGTTTCTCATCAAACGAGAAGGATAATGATAGTGACAATGATTCAAAAAGAGTACTCTATTATCACTTTGTAAATTTCCTTGGTTGCAGAAGAAAATCCCAGAGGTAACCTTTTTCAAACCAAACTTTAGACTGAAAGCTGGCCCTTTCAGTCAGAGGGGGATCCCTCCTTGAAATATGATATGCAATATAAATTCAACAATAACTCATGTGCATAGGACAATGTCTATATTATGTAAATAAATATAGGGTTTTTAAAATGTGATTGGTAGGGATGAACAAAACACCATTGGGAAATTGAGTCTAATACATGAAAATCAACAAAAAATATGCAGGATGCTAGTTATATGAATGATGAATAACATGGGAAAGATAGTCAACCCTTTACTAGACATCCAAAATATCATTGTAGCTAAATCTTGAAAGGAGATGACAGTCCACTGCAACAGGGCATCAAAGATGAATCCTAAAGCAACTTTAGAAGAAAAAATGGGTAAGCATTTGAAAGTTCAGAACATAGAGCATTTAAAAATGAATTATGCAATTGCATTATCTCAGTCAAATACTGAAGACAAACATAATAATGATTTACCAATAAGGATACATTAACACATAGGAAAACATACCAGAAAGAATTGGCACATGAATCCATGCAGTCAACCATTCATGTATTTTTTATCATGCAATTTCTCATCGATAAAATCTGATACAAAGTGCCAGGAGTCTTCCACTCAGGTCCCAAACCCTTTTACAATCCTTTTCATGATAATATATAGAATTAAATTCCAATCTAACTCAATAAGGTCGAAATATTTAGGGTTTCACATTCAAGAAGGAGTTACAAACTAACTCCTATTTTTTAGGGTTTAGTTCTTAACTAATTAAATTTGGTGAAAATATGTAAAAATAGGTTGTAAATATCCCTTCAAATATCCCAAATCATGTCACATGTACAAAAAATGAGAGAGATTTTTGTAGATGAACCGGTTCTTGAGAAAAACCTCTATGAGTTTATTGAGATCAATCACCATCTTCTTGGAATCTAAGCTTGACGTTTACTGCAAAAACAATAAGTTGCAAGAAATTTCGCAACAAGTTGCAGTTTCACAACAAATCACAGTTTCGTAGCAAATCACAGTTGTGATGATTTTAAAGAGGAAATAACAGATGTCCATAAAAAATTGATTGAAAAGGATAACACTGACTCCCATGAACTTACTCCCATTATTTCCTGACCATAAAAAAATGTTTTGACTTTGTAAATTTATACTCACTAACATACTCTTTATGGTAGTAGAATATGATTATGAAGAAGAAGGTGAGGTCGATCTTAGAGAAGAGCTAATCAGTGCATTAGAAGAACTTAGGAAGGAAAGAAAGAAAAACAAGTCACTCAAGGCAGAGTTAAAAATGAAAGAGGGATCTCATAATTCCAACTTTCAAGAACTAGAGCATATGATCATGAGTTTAAAAATTCAAATAGAAGAAGACAAATGAATTGAGGAAATTATTAGAATTCAGTTAGAAGAAAAGGAGAAAATGATTGGAAGCTTGGAAGCAAAAGTAGTCTATTTAAGAAAAGATCTTCAGAAGAAATATATGCAGTAGAAGAGCACCAAAATATTGAATCAAATCATCAGTAGTTAAAGATAATCAGATGACATGTCCGGAATAGTATACAATCAAGTACAAAATGAGAAACGGTCGAGCTCCATGGAAACAAAACAAAAAGAAAAACAAGGAAGATATGTAGATATTGGGAGAGATTCAATCAAGAAGGAAGAATGCAAGCCCCCAAATAAGAACATTCCCGAAATAAAGAAGACTCAAGATGACAAATTCAGAAGGAGTGCATCACAAATAAGATCATCTATTCCAAGGTATTAAAGATTCTTTTACGGTCATTGTTTTAACTGTTCTCATTTTGGACATAAAGATGAAAAATGTAGAGCCTATGCCAAGGACATAAACAAAAATGCTAGTTATTCTAGAAGATATTATGAATCATACAACAGGAACCAAAACAATTTTGGTTCATTGAGAGAAGAAGTATAATGCTACAAATGCAACAATTTTGGTCACAAAGCAAAGAATTGTAGATTGACTATTCCACCCAGAGAATCAAATAAGAACATTAGCAATCATATATCAGAACCACAAGGGATATGGATAATAAAGAATAATCAATGCTCTCTTGATCTACAAGACCAACAAAGGAAAAGTGATTGTTATGTTGACAATGGTTGTTCAAAATATATGACAAGTGACAAGAACAAGTTTCTAACTCCGAAGAAAGAAAATTATGGATCAGTTTCATTTGGAAATAATCATTCAACTAAAATTATAGGTAGAGGCACAATTAAGCTTGGAAGCAAAGATAGAATGGTAGAAAATGTTCTACTTGTTGAAGATATGAAGCACAATATGTTGAGTGTAAGTCAAATGTGAGATCAAGGACACACACTTCAATTTGAATCAGAGAAATGTGAAATAAGGAAAGAATTATCAGGAAGGTTAGTGGCGACAACTATAAGGACTCTGAACAACATATATGTTTTGAATGAAATTGGAAAGGAAAGTTGTTGTTTAGGAAAGGAAAATGAAATTTGGCTCTGGCATAGAAGAATGGGTCACATGCACTTTGACAATCTTGTCAAAATCAACAGAAAGGAAGCAGTAAGAGAAATTCTTGAAATTTCAAAGCCAATGAATACTCTATGTAAGCATTGTCTATAGGGAAAATAGACTAGGACCAAGTTCAAATCAAAGGAGTACTCAACAACAAAACCATTGGATATTGTACACACTAATCTATGTGGACCAATGAGGACAAAGGGATGAAATGGTGAACAATACTTGATGCTACTGATTGATGAATACATAAGAATGACTGGAGTTTGATTTCTTAAGAAGAAGTCAGAGGCATTTGAGCACTTCAAGATACACAAAGAGATGGTTGAAATAGAGATAGACTTGAAAATGAAATGTCTTAGATCAAAAAATGGTGGAGAGTTTACATCAAAATAATTCATGGATTTTTGTGGTGAACATGGGATAAAAATTCAATTCTTAGAAGCCAGGACACCTAAGAAAAAAATAGTTTTTGAAAGAAAGAACATGACAATACATGAGATGAACAAAACCTTGTTGAAATATTCCAAGTTGGGTGACATTGTTTGGGCATAGGTAGTACATAAAATAGTTCATATATTGAATGGAGGAATTCTCAAAAGTAACATTGATAAGACTCCCTACGAGCTATGGAAAGGAATATCGAAAAATGTGAAGCATTTTAGAGTGTTTGGAAGCAAGTGCTACATCAAAAGAGAAGATGGAAGGATTGGAAAATTTGACTCTGGAGTTGACAAAGGATGATTTGGATTTTATGAGAAGAATGAAATGAAAACATATTATTGTTATTATTATTAACACAAAGACACAAGTACTAATAACTTAGATACAATAAAACTGGATTCTATTCAATAAATCAATATGTTGAAATTGTAAAATGCAGACTGAAAACAAGCTTGTTAGAATGGTGGCAGATTATCTCTGAGAAGAGATGTGATGATTGTGTCCATTCACAGGAAGATGAGTACAATGAGGATATGAAACCATTTTTATAGTAAACATGAATTCCAAAACCCTAGACATCGAAAAAACTAACCCTAGGAGATGAAGCGCCAAGAGTCATGTGGGCCCCGTTGGGGTAAGTTAGTACACCAACTTCCCAGTGTCATAACTTTTTCATACGATCTCTGTTTTAGGTATGCAATATCCCGTTGGAAAGTTCTACCCGAGGACTACACATTATGCCATCAAAGGAAGGCTTAGTTGACAATTTCATTTTGGTGAGCCCTAAAAACACTGTTTAGGGCCTCAAAACGACCCCAAAAGTTTAGGACTTGAAAACTAGGAAAAAATTGCCAGAATAAAAAAATGCCAAGAAGATCTAGTTGGAATAGGTGGGTGGACACTAATATCTACCTGGATGAATCCTCCCCTCTTAGGACGCAATGGTCTCCATTGTGTTGAGTTCCCCCATCATATGAGGACATTTCTGTTGAATTTGGCCACGAGTGAGCCACTTTCCTTAGTGCAGTAGATGCCCTGCTTTGAGAACCTATTAAAGCTGTATCCTATCTATCCACGATCTGATCAGTGGATTCCTATTCCATACATTTTGTCTTGAGCTCTATTTCTTTCAATTGTTCTTCTATCTCTGAGGTGTCCAATAATGGTGGAAAATATGGCTGAAGGAGATCCACATTGAACACTGGGTGAAAGCCAAGGAAGGGAGGAATGTTGAGCTAAAAATCATTGTCTCCCATAGCCTTGGTGACGGTGTAAGGTCCATAACAAAGTGGATGAATCTTCCAAATGGGGCTCTTTAATGCATTCTTTTTGCAAATGCAACCAAACTTTGTCTCCCACTTGAAACTTGTGTGGCACCTGATGTTGATCATGGAGTTGCTTGTACTTGGAATTGGACTTCTGTAAAATATCCTAAACCTATTGGAGGATGTGCTATATCCACTCAATGAACCACAGTTTGAGCATGAGATGAGTCTTCCTGGGTGGCCACAAGGGGTAGTGCAAAGTACATGGGACCCAATGATTGAAATCCCAAACCGACCTGAAAGGGGTCGTGGCCGGTTGAGCTATGTAGGGCTATGCTGTAGCTATGCTAAACATAGGGAAGACTCTCATTCCATGTGAGAGGGAGCTTGTAATTGTACATGCACATGACATGTTATTGGCCCTTGACCAAGTTTTAGGAGATTCTTGGTCAGGTTTGACCTATTTTCGGACTTCGACAACCTGTCGAAGGAGGAGCGCAAGACTAAGTGAAGATCACGGGATCTCAGCCCCTTTTTGGGATATGGGAATATGTAATGGGAATGTGATGTCGGCCCATGGGTTTACCCATGTTTAGGCCTATTTTTTAATATATAAATAGATGCTTAGGCCATAGATGATTTTAGGGGCTAAATTTCACTCATGGGCTAATTTTCCATGGTTTTTCCAAAAACAAGATTCGTTATTTTAAAAATGATTTGCCCAAATTCTATAGGATAAAATTATTTTACCTTAAAAATCGCCAAAATTTTACAAAAACTATATAAAATTCTTATAAATTTGAATATTTTCACAAAAATATCGCCAAACATTTATCGTTGGCGTATGAAGGATTAGTAAAATTCGCCAATGTTTCTACATTTTAAAACAAATTTCCATTCTTAAAATCATCCCTGGCTTAGGCTAGATAGAAGTGTGGTGCATCTATGTGATGTTAGTATGCAAGTAGGCTAAGTGCCAAGAGTTGGATCTGTGTGATAAGGAATTGTAGGGCTTTGTGCATACTGTGAGAGATTTGCAGTGTTAAGTGCAAGTCACTGTAGCAAGATTGTGGAAGGCTTAGTGTTGGAACACAAGGAAGAAGGATCTAGCGAGCTGTACAGATCTTCTGTCTTGTGTGGAGTAAGGGTTTTGAGGCTCTGTTCTTGTAACCGATTGACTGAAGAAAATAAAGAAGAAGAGTTGGTGGGCGTAGCCCCAAGGTGGGGGTGAACCACATAAACACTATGTTGTTATGCTTTGTGCTTGTCTTAATGTGCTTATGACTCTCTTGCTAAGTGCTTTGATAGAGATATATAAATATGTTCATGCTTTGTGCTAATGATGTGTAAAAATTTTAGATCTGATCCACATGAAGATGCTTATTGCTTGATCTACTAAATATAACTTGCCTGTTCATGATAGAATACTTAAATACCTCAAATCCGAGTGAATGAGGCAATGCTCTATTCTATCTGCACAATATTTGTTGGTTGAATATTGATGAAATATTGATGCTAAGTGCTCTATTAAGTATTATAATCACATATATGTGTCTCAGCTAAGGTTGCAGACACCTGAGTCTTGCAACCACCCCTGCCTCTACCTCGGGTGAGACTTCATTTGCTTCGTAGGTGTTGCCGAAAGGGTTGGTAGTTAGGATTTTGTTGGTGCGTTGTTGTAGCATTGAACCCTAGGTCTGCTCCTGTGCCAACAAATGGTTCCATTACCGGGACTTAAAATATGATTGCTGGGAACTAAGAAAGAAGAATCTTTGTGAAAATATTCATCCTGAAGTTGTGAGATATATGTGCATAGATCTTTCGCTCTCGTGCACAATATTCTACTTGATTTATAAAGATCTGTGCTAAAAGAAAGAATCTCGATCTGAATAAAAGAAGTCGGATCTAAAGGAGAGAAGCATAATTTGAAATCTTTGTACTCTAAGAAAGATAAAAGTGAGAATTTCTGATTAAAAGAGGTAAGTTATACAAGCTTTGTGCTCTGCTAAAGGTAAGAATGGTGAAAAGTTTTAGATCTGAAAGATTTCTGCTCTGTAGAAGTAAGATAACTGGAAATTTTTGTTTCTAGAGTATGGATCTAGGTATGTTTAATAGAGTCTATCCTAGTTTGAAAACTAGGGTATTGATAGATGAAGGAATATTTGATATTAATAGATCTGACAAGAATAGTGAAAGATATGTTATACCTATGCATAGAAAGAATGTTTTGACTAACAAGTGGATGCAAGATCCTAGAAAGAATTTGTTGCAGATTAGATCCTATGATCCTAACTCACAGTATAGGAGAAGCTGGGGATCATTTAAAAGAAAGAGGGGATTAACCCTCTGTTACAGCTGCAGAAGACTAAGACATCTTGCTAAGGAATGTCCTGGAAGAATACCTAGTTGTCTTTGTTGCAAAGCTATGGACCATGAAGTGTTGGATTGCCCTAGAATGATTGCTAAGCTTGAAGGAATGAATCTGAACCAAGAAAACCCTAAGGTAGATCCAGAAATGGAAGAATCCCAGAAAGAATCAAAGAAAGTATTGTTAAAGATGAAAGAAACCTTGAATGACCACCGACATATCAACTTATCGAGGATATTTAAAGAAAAAGAAAGCATCAAAGCAAGAGTAGGGGACTTAGACATTGACTGTGTTTTGGATGAGGAAACACAGGTGAATATCATGACAGAGAGAACTTGGGAAGCTATAGGGAAGCCTACTATGATTCCTTCATTAGGAGGAATAGGATTATTCAGAGGAAAATTGATAAACCTATGTGGGAAGCTCGCTCGTGTACCTATGCATGTTAATGGAACTTTGACAGAAGAAGATTTTGAGATTATTAAATTTACTGAATACATCGCCCCGTTTACCATGTTACAAGCCATCCCTTGGATTGAAAGAGATCAGGCCCTAAGGAAAGAAGAATAAGAAGTGTTAGAACAACAAAAGCAGGATTTAAAAGAATTCATGACTAGAAGGATCGTACATTTGATTACAAAACATGAGAACATATTGAATCTATTTAACATTAGAGACCCTGATGTCGAAGTTGCAAGAACCCTATAGGACCAACAAAATACTGAAGTACTTATCCTAGATAAAGAAAAAGTATTACCCTCAAATCCTAGGAAAGAATCTCAACAACGCACAATGACTATGTCAAACGAAGATAAGAATTAGGATGTAAAAATAAATATCGAGACAAAGCTCACTAGAAAGAAGGCTAGAAATATAAGTAAGAAGAGGGATAAGATTGAAAAGTTATAGAAGGTTCCAGAGGGAACCTCACAGAAGGAAAAATTGCAAAATTGTAGCTTCGTTGGGATATCAAAACAACGACACATGGAACTTCTCCATGGCGAAGAAATATCACTGTTGGGGAACGTTATAAACATTATATCAATGCTCCGAATGGATAGAAAACCATTTATGGCCAGCCAACTCGGCATCCGACCATTGATATCGTGCCATAATGGATAAAACTGAGTTAATGAAGACCTCATACCCATTGTAAGCGATCCGTAGTCGAGTTACCTATTGATCCCACTGCGCCACGCACCGAGAACACTTTTTCCAATTGATAATTTGAGCCCACAGACTAATTTGAGTTTATACCATGATCATCATGCTTCTTCTCTCTCTCTCATTACTGTGTCTAAGTTACCCCCCCAAACCTGAGATTGTTAACCCCGAGCGTGTATGTCAAACAATTTGAGTGTTGCAGAAAGAGTTGTTGAGGAAGTTTTGATTGACACTATGACTGAAAGAGTCATGTTAGAGAGAGGATTATTCATAGGTGTACAAGCATCATCCATGAGAGGAATTCCAACCTCTTCGTCAACTGCTCGAGCCAGACCATCCCAACCATTAAATGAGAAGCAAACTAAGCACAGGGATGATCTCGTGAATGCTAAGTTGATTTTGAGCATATTACCTACTTATATACCACCTTTGAGTGGTGTTGTAAATCGCGACAGCGTACCTGGAGATTTTGAGTATGCCTTGGTCACTACATACCTCCCAAAGGGGATATGCACAGTTCGCACAGACCAAGATAAGATTGTAGCGTTGAAGTTTACAACTTCAACCTTGACGACCGAAAAGTTTACAACATGTTCGCCCCGCATAAGTACCTGAACATAACAAAGGGAAAGAATTCAAGGATCATCCCTTAGTCATGGACCCATAACGTTGCTTAGTCCACCTTGTTGAATGTTATGAATATTCCGCACTTCGATCGACACTAGGAGGTGAATACATGTGTCAAATTGTTGTTGTCTTGTTACCATGGAGGTTATCTATGGTTAAACCACCACATATCAGTGGATCTGATGTTGATAAATTAGATCATCAGGCTTAGTATGCAAGGACCTGAACCATAGGATTTCTATCCTAGAAAATCCATGGACCACGCTCTCGCTCGAAGGATCAAGGAAACTTATGGCGATGTCGAGAAAGGAACATGAGGCTACAAGGTAGCTTCTATCTAGACTGATGCAGTGTGCCTCGCCTGTCAGATGATTGCAAGGAAGTTAGTACACAAGAATCGACCCACCCAAGTGACTGGTTTTGTAGTTGACCTCGTAGGGAAGTGCACAGAGGGCCTACAAATGAATTGGGCACAATACATGGTGAACCAATTAGAACTTGATTGAAGAGAGGCCCAAGATCAAGGGTATGAATTCCTCTTCAACTGGCTATTGATCTTGATCACTTTCATTGCCTGGGAGATGTCAGAAGGTGTGACCTTCCCGGACATCGAGCCCTTTGAACAATTGGCTGTGAAGTTCAACACACTGTGGTATTCAAGCTACATGAACAAACAATGGCATTCCATTGTTGTATTTCATGCAAACTAAAACCAGTTGAAGGTATCCATACAGTCCGAGCCTCGTATAACTTTGAATACTTTACATAGGTTCCGACCTTTGATGAAGTTCAACATAGACCACCATTTCATTTATATCACAATGTGCACTGACAAGTACAAGCACCAACTTCAGTCCTATTATAGGCTAATGGAGGAGGACTTGGAGGAGATCACCAAGGACTGGTCGGAAGACCTCCTCATTCCAGTAGACCCTACAGAGATATTTGACTTAGACAACCCATAAACTATGCAGAATACACCCAGGCCGAGTAAGAAAAACAAGACTGAAGAGGTCCATGATTTAGACAACACATCCATGAATACCTCTTCCATCTCACCCGAGAAAGGAGGTGATGATGCAGAGTTGAATGAGACAGAGGTCGAGCAACAGTAGGGTAACGAGGCCTATCTCCTGAAAAAGAAGAAAGGTTCACCTCTGAAACCTTCCTCCTGGAAGAAATCGAAGGCCACTATGACGAGTATGTAGACCGTCCTCACCTCAGATGACTTTGATTTCATTATAGTGGCCCTGAATGATGCTTCGTTAGAGATAGCAGAGAAACAAGAAGATAAGCAGGAAGCAATGTACAATAGAATCGAGATTGAGCTCCAAGGAGTACAACAATTCCTACAGTCAAGACACGCAGTCTCCAGTGTGCCTCTGCCATTAGGAACACCAGAAGTGGTAGATGAGCCACCTCAACTCCACCGAATAGCTGATATAGTCGAATCTTGTCTTTGATGAGCACAAGAGGAAACAACACAAGACACCCAGGCTTTGATACAAGTACAGGGAGTACTTGTAGAACAAAACCGAGCCGCTGAACAGGAAAAGAGGCTCTCCAAGCAAAGTTCAATGAAGAAAAGGCACAACTGCAGCAAGCCAAGGAACAATTGCTCACTGAACAACTCAAAGTGAAGGAAATGGTCAACATAGCAGTTTGCTCTGTGACTACCATAGAAGTCAAGGCAAAGGATCAAGTCACGAAGCAAGTAGCACAACTTGAAGAAGTGATCCAACAACTACAACAACGCATAGTAGATTTAGAGCTATGCACTGTATGAGAGACTCCACAGGAGGTAAGAGACCAATGAGAATCCATTGCTCACAGTGCAGTTGAGAGAATAAATTCCCTTACCTTAGAATGCAAGCAATTCACTGATCGCAGTGCCCAGACATATGAGAAACTTACCGAGAACCCAGAGTTGCAGGCATTGTAGTCGTAGCTCCAGGAAGTGAAGCAACACACAGAAACACTACAGGTGCAATTGAAGTCTCTGTTAGATGTGGAGAGAATGAAGAGATCTCAAGAGCAGCGAACCGCCCAACAACAAATCCATAATTTCTGAAGTAGAGTTATGGAGATAACTCAAAAACTCCAACCGGTGCAAGATAAGGCCTATTAGTTGTTTACAAAGGTAGAAGGCTAGGGAGTAGAACTGGAGCAGGTTAGCAATGCGACATAACAACGCCTGGAAGGACCTATGAATGATGAAGTCATTCAAGACTTTGTTGAAAAAGAGAATGTAGCACAACAACAAGTCGAAGCAGTTCAATCCAATCTCAAAGCATTCGAAGAAGAAATTCCTACCTCAGAGTGACTCGGGACGAGTCATAGGTGAGTGTTGGGGGCCTGTTGAACCTTGACTAATTTTTGGGAGATTCTTGGTCAGGTTTGACCTATTTTCGGACTTCGACAACCTGTCGAAGGAGGAGTGCATGATGAAGTTGGGATCACAGGATCTCAACCCCTTTTTGGGATATGGGATTATTTAAAAGGAATGGGATGTCGGCCCATGGGTTTACCCATGTTTAGGCCTATTTTGTAATATATAAATAGATGCTTAGGCTAGATAGAAGTGTGGTGCATCTATGTGATGTTAGTATGCAAGTAGGCTAAGTGCCAAGAGTGGGATCTATGTGATAAGGAATTGTAAGGCTTTGTGCATACTGTGAGAGATTTGCAGAGTTAAGTGCAAGTCATTGTAGCAACATTGTGGAAGGCTTAGTGCTGGAACATAAGGAAGAAGGATATAGAGAGATGCGCAGATCTTCTATCCTATGCAGAGTAAGGGTTTTGAGGCTTTGTTCTTGTAACCGATTGACTGAAGACAATAAAGAATAAGAGTTGGTGGGCATAGCCCCAAGGTGGGGGTGAACCACGTAAACACCGTGTTGTTATGATTTGTGATTATCTTAATGTGCTTATGAATCTCTTGCTAAGTGCTTTGATAGAGATAGATAAATCTATTCATGCTTTGTGCTAATGATGTGTAAGAATTTTAGATCTGATCCACATGAAGATAATTAGTGCTTGATCTGCTAAATATAACTTGCCTATTCATAATAGAATGCTTAAATACCTTAGATCTAAGTGAATGAGGCAATGCTCTGTTCTATCTTCGCATTAGTTGTTGGTTGAATATTGATGAACTATTGATGATAAGTGATCTGTCAAGTATTGTAATTACATATCTGTGTACCAGCTAAGGTTGTAGACACCTGAGTCTCACAACCACCCCTACCTCTACCCTGGGAGAGACTTCATCTGCTTCGCAGGTGTTGCCGAAAAGGCCAAGGTTTTTTTGGTGCGCTATTGTAGCATTGAACCCTGGGTCTACTCCTATGCCAACATGTGTAGGATCATCCAGTTGATGACCTCGGTTTGGCCATCCATCTAGGGGTGGAAGGAAGTGAATTTGGTGAGCTTGGTGTCCAACAGTGACTAGAGGCTTGACTAGAATGTGCTGAGGAATCGACTATCCCAATTTGAGATAATGGTTTGTGGTATCCCAAAATGTACCCACACTCATTCAAAGAATATCTTGCTAGTGGCCTCCATTGTGATGATCTTCTTGCAAGTAGCCATAATTGCCATCTTGGAAAAGTGATCAACAACCACAAAAACACAGTCATTTCCCCACTTGGTGGATGGAAGGCCTGACATGTAATCCATTGATATGGATTCCCAAGGCCTGTTAGGAGTAGGGAGAGGGGTGTACATGCCTTGTTTCTTAGTGGCCCGTTTGGAAATAGCAAAGGAAATGCAGAACATGATATACTTTTTGACATCTTGTCAAAGTTTCAACTAGTAGAAATGTTGCTGCAACAATGCCACTGTCGTTTCTACATTGAAGTGTCTTGCCACTCGACTGTAGTGGGATTCAAAAATCATCTTTGCTTGCTCACTTGATGGAACAAAAATATGACCCAGATGGCACAACATCCCATCCTACAGATGGAAATTAGTGACAATTGTGTTTGTGCCAAACATCTGGTAGGTGGTGGTGAAGTCAGGATATTTTTCTTAGAGGTGGGGCCATCCAGAGGTCTCATGGTTGTAAGAGTCTAGCATCATGGTGATTTCTGTGACTGGAGGTCGAAAGAGGAAATCAACGACCCAGTTGGTACTTCCTGTCTTATACTTGATGTTGAGGTGGAATTGCTGCAAGTATGTGGACCACTTCTGATGGAGATCATTCTACAATTTTCCTTATGTCTTCATGAACTGCAATGTAACATCCCACTCTTACGCGCACTGAGAAGAATTATTCTTTGAGGACACTTGCTTGGAAGTGATCCAGATTATATTACTATTGGGAATTTGATCATGATTATGAGGCATTATGGATATGGTGACATGTCATTTTGATGTATTGTTATACACAGGTGCTATTGAGTCAGTTCTCCTGAGTGTGCAGGATTTTGGACCTCGAGGATGCAGAGGCATCGATGAAACCCTTGGACTTAGGATCAAGTCAGTAAGTGGACTATTGGGGTTGTTTGTTGTATATATGGCATTTGTGCATATGATTAGATGTTATGATTATGGATATTATTTCTGACATGATTCGTTGATGATGTAGGTTGATGATAGCTTGCCAGCCAAAATCACATGTGGAGCAGAGGGGTCACGCACGACTACTAGAGACATTGAGGGAAAGGTGTGGACAACAACCCTGCCACATCCTACTAGCACTCCCACCGTGGCTCGAACTATAGGTTAACGACTACCTAGTTCAAGAAGACCCACGATACTGTGAGGGTAGACTGCAACAGTCACTCATGATGATTCTAAGGGGCGCACAATAAGGCAGGGGCCTTATTCCTTAGAGGCCCTTAGTCTCCCACAAGATCACTTGACGGAGTTTTGAATCCAGGGGTGTTTGAAGTCTACCAAGTAAGTTAAGAGGTGAGTGGCACCCTTGGAGCATGTAGTGCATCCTGAAGGGCACGTCGCACAAGAAAAATAGAATGAGGTGAGTGGCACCCTTGGAGCACGTAGTGCATCCAGAAGGGCACACCACGCAAGGGAAACAAAATGAGGTGAGTGGCACCCTTGGAGAACCTAGTGCATCATGAAGGGAACGTCACGTTGTTAACTAATAAGTGAATAAACCTAGATGGCCTTGGAACGAATATTGTGATAAGAAAGATTTAAAAACAATTTCCCTAATAAAATGTCACCCATCCTAGAAAAATAAAATCTAAGTTTGAGTGATACTTGTGGTAAAAAAATAAAAAAAATAAAAAAATAAAATAAATAATACTAGTAATCATCATTAAACATGTGATGAGAAGGGGGGTAAGAAATTCAATCAATTTATATAAA
>ML803119.1:95694-140102 GCA_009831015.1 Picea engelmannii
GAATAGTAACGCATCAATCATCTGTCAATCACATCATAATCAGATATATAAGGTCCAACATCAAAAAGGGTCCAGATCACTTGCGAGCAAGTGTCCTCAAAGAATAAGTGGTCTCAGTGCGCCAGAGCGGGATGTTACACTTTGGATCTTCTTCATCAAATTTTGGCTAATTATGAATTTGCACAATGTTGCACTTCATGTGCTAATTTCAAATACATAATTCTCAATAACTACCATCATGATATTTTTTTATAACTTCATACTCTTGTCATGAGATTTTGGATGATGTTTATTCAACATTTCATTGTATGTGATCTATCATTTGAACTCCTTGACATATTATTTTTGAGGTGTGCATGTACTATTTCTAGAGAATTGGCCATCTGTGTTATTATTTTACTATATATTTTTGCTACATATGCATTGTATTCTATATATTTTTTTCTACATATGCATTGTATTTGACCAACATTGTATTAACCAAATAAACACTCTTCTTTGATTTCATTACTAAAAAAAACCTTAACAAGGAGTTAATATCTCAAATTAAGTTACTTCATTGTAACTATTTACAACAATTAAAAAAAAAAACTCTTAACTCCTTGTTCAGATTTCAAATGAGAGATAGGTTACTTCATTGCAACTATTTACAACACTTTATTTTTTAGATGGTTCAACACACTTTTTAATTCATCTCTTTAGGTGCTTGTCTCTATTTATTTATTAGGCTTCTATGTAGACAGGAAAGAAAGATTGTGGTTAATAGATATTATAACTATCGACTTAACAACAAAATTCTAGCAGAGACATTAAGCTTCTAGTTCCAGCTAGGAGTAGTACGAATAATTTTTTTTACTAAATAAATTATTTGTTCATCTATACATTTAAATAGAATAAGCATAAACAGAATAACACACACCACTGAAAATAAAATAACACATGCCATTTGTAATTTTTCCATATTTCCATATTTGGTCGAGTAACCTCGATTGACAAAGCACTTAACGTAACTCAATCAGAAAAAATGATGTGATTAAGAGGTGAAGCAACACAAATGTAGGTCAAGAGGTTGTTGCACATTCAAACAGTGAGAAAAAACAAAATAAATAAACCTATTTATTGGACAACCAAATGCCCAGGTCTGCTTTCTTGGCATTTAAAAACACATTCAACGATTAGGGTTTTATCACATAGTTACTAAATGTTTTAATTATTTCCCCATATGAGTCAAGGATAAATCCATTCCTAAATCTTACCTTAATCATCCTTACATTTCTAGGCAAGCGTTGGTTTGCTGACTAATATCTAAATGTGCCTCAACATCGAGTAACATGTATTGTCCATTTTTAATATGTGCATCTAGTTTTTAGTGAGAAAGATCCTATAGATTAATGACTTTTTTTTTTCAACAATAAATGTCATGGGAAACTCACTAGATACTTCCCCACTTCGTGGATGATATGTGGTGCTAAACTGAAACACTAGGGATACAAGGCTCGGACCTGTGACCTCTCTCCAAACCGAGAGAGTATATGCACGTCTCACCAACTGCGCTATCCCATGGGGCTTTCATCATCTCTCACTAAAGAGTATATGCATACTCTTTAGTGACTTATCTTAAAGAGTATGCATCTTTCATCATTTTTATGGAGACCTATGTTCATAATACACCTTAAGGATTAGGATTTTGATTTTTATAGCCTTAATGGAAGATCTAAATTCACCCATGAAGAATTTGAATAATTTTTCATAGTTAAATGAGAAAATAAAATATAACACAAAGAACAACTTGACCATAAGAAATCTCAATATGATCTTCATTAAAAAAGGATCTTGTTATGCTAATTAAGCATGCCCAACCTATGATTAAACCACAAGTTCAAGAGAAATCCATGGATCCTTTGGAAATCTTGTGGAAGGATATTTTATATATAAATAACCTTGGAGATTCCAATGGTTGGATTACCAAAAAAAATATTAAAATAATTACTACATAACAAATCGTAAACCAACTTTTACCACAGTTTGTCAATTTATCTATGCTTAATTGTACAATTTTTTTTTGTAATTTTAGTGATTTGTTAGAAATATAAAGCACACCACACATATTTTTTAACTATTATGAAAAACACAACCACAATATAAAAATGTAATACCATGCATACAATATTTACCCTGGAGAAATCTGATGTGGATAAAAACCCTAGCAAGATGAATGAATAATACTTTGTTCTTGCTCAAGTGAGATTATAAGGTAAAATACAGAGACCATGTTGTAACCTTGACTAATTTAAGATCGATTAATGTATATTTCACAACAAAATTGCTTCTATTTAAACCAAGTGAAAGTATTATTGTTATTAATATCCAAATTCAATTAAAAATTATTGTTTGTGAAAGTCACAAATGAACAAGGTGAAGGAAAAGCTTAATTGTGTTCAAAATATATTTTATAACCAATCATAGATTGAAAGGTGTTAATGAATTTCAAATGAATCATGCACATTCTTAAACTTCATAAAGTAACAACTTTTATCAAAGTAATTTGGTGCTATATCAAACAAATGTAGGTTTGTAGAGATTAGTGATTTAGATTAATTGCAGAGCATGAACATATAACGTTTTAAAGTTGTCATTTTCCTCTGCAAATTGGAAACTGATCAATTACATGTGGAAAATTCCTATCAATTATGGAGTGCAAAGGAATAGTTGCAAAACCACCATCATAGCCTCCGCAAACCACTTATCTATTTTGTATTGAATTACTCAGCAGTAAATGCAATAGCTTAAGGATTAATGATTCATATACCAACCGACTTGAAATCAAATAAGAAATTGATAGGTGTTAGGTTATGACAAGCCATTTTAATACTTAATCCATGCAATTTTGAAAAAGGTGGTCATTTTAAAGGCTATTGCATAAACCAAAGCCAAAAAATAACTTGTAAAAAGTATTGGGTTACAATTCAAATCAATCAACATTTAAAAATTTCAGGAAAAATGGGTATTATCACTTTCCTTTCCTTAGTCTATGATTCAGTCTATCACCCTATAATCATTAGGAAAATTGTATATACACGCTAAAAGAAACCATGGTTGCAACACACAATCCTGTTAATCCCATACAACTCATTTTTCAAAATTTCAAATTTGATAATTCAATTGATGAGATATTTTTGAACCTAAGATTACTATAAACAATGCTTGGAAAATTCACTAATCATCTTATCATAGGTTCAAATATTCCCTTAATACTCTACTGGCCCAGGAATGTGGTCTTGCACAAGCAATTATCTCTCCAACTTGCCATTTCCCTTAGTTTATTTTGATGTTTTCAAGTCTCTATGACCCAATTCAAAGAGTGGTGAAATATTGTAATGGTTTTCCCTATGACTACAGATGCTTAATCTCAAATGCTATTGCTACCTGATAATCAAACTATTCTTAATGATTTTTTTTTTCCAGTGCATATTTAATTCCTTGAGAATAGAGAAAAAGTAGACAATAGTGTTGAAACTGTTACCAAAGAATTCCAAAATGCTTGAGTTAACCCTACCACTTTTCGTATAAGTTTTCTCAAAAGTATCCAAATAAGTATCCAAATAAATCATTATGATGTTCATTTTGATAATGGGATATTACAATGACTATACCATTGATGACACAATCCTAGGGTTTATATTTTGAATAACACAATTAGAAATCTTCAACTATGCCAATTATTTGTCCTATGCTATCCATGGGCATGAGCAATGTGTTTAGTTTGGATCTTTGAAATCTTTTAGGTATCAATCCTACTTGATATACCTTTTGATTTATTACCAATCTACTCCATGGTAAGCTTCTTTTGGATTTAGGATGGACACAAAGTGTTAAAGATCAAGGTCAAAATAATGGTTTCAAAATCTTTGTATAATAGTTCATGTACACTATGTATACAATAGTGCATAATGAACATCCACCAAGATTATTTTTAGAGTGAAAACAACTTCTCTAGTTGTTTCCATATTCTAGAGTAGGATATTGGTACTTGTTTGAGGAATGCACAACTATCAAGATTTATGACTTAGACCTCAAGCTATCTCTCCTTTCAATCTTATTGACTCCTAGAATTTTTTCTCTAGAGTATAGATAGAGATTAAATTCATATTTTTTTCATATTGTTGTAAAAAATTAGAATATCACTTTTTCCTTTACTACTGAAGTTTTGAGTCTTTTATAGTCAAAAGAAATTTGCATTGATTTTGGTTGAGAAAATTATGAAATATTTTGATTTTATGGAAGGAAAAGTGTGGCATGATGATCCAAATCATGTCATTTTTAATCTAAGAATATCCATTAGTTATGCTACATATATTCATCATGCAACTTTGGAGATAGAAAGATTGGAAAACAAATATATTTGGTTAGAAGTTAGGAGGTTATACAGGGACATAAAGTTTTATTAAGTATAAAATAAAGTGTTAAGAAATAATCGCCTAGCTAGAATCAAATATCAATTTAGATTATTCCAAATAAATACGATCATTGATCACATGCAGTTAGTGAAGTAAGTTTGATTGCAACAATGGTAATGAATCTTGTCACTAGAACATCAATGGAATAAATGGATTATCTCATGGAGACCCTCAAAAAGTCAAAGTTACAAAGGAAAGTTGTAGAAGTTGAATACCTAATGGAGGAAGATAAGAGGGAACCATCACCATAAACAATAAGAATTAATTCAAGTTATGAATCGAGAGAATAATTAGAGAAACAAGTTGCTAGAAAACAAAAGGAGAAGAAAAAAGATGCTAGTACATTGATTCCTTAGCAGTCTATTATTTCAATTACTCAAATTCTAGAAACTAGTAAACCAAATCAAGTGCTTCAGAGTAAGTTGGTACAATATGTGAGAAGTTCTATGAAGATTTTAGTAACTAAAAAGGGCATTGATGTTTTCACATAAATGATTTTAAATAAGAAACAATCTAAATAGTCAAAAGAGAGACTATTTCATCATATTGGACATGAGGGGTTAGCTCCTCCAAGACTTTTAAATTCATTAGAGTATGATAAAGGAACACTTGACATGGCTATTCTATAGCCACAAGTCAATAAAATTGAAGGAGAGATTGAGTCTGTTGAATATGAGACTAACAAGGTGAAGTTTGATTTAGATAAGATGATCGTAGGAGACAAGATTGAATGGCATAAACAAAAAGGAAAAATGGCATCCAAAGATTTAAAACATGAAACAAAAAAAGGTTAAGAAATTGACAAGAATGGTGACCAAATTCGATAATCATTTAAAGTAAGAAAGCATATTAAATAAGGAAAGACTTATTAATATTCATGATCTAGAACAAATAATAATTGCTCTTGGAGAAGATCCTAATGATACAAATGGGGTCAAGTCTTTAGTCAAAGAAAAAGATAAGGAAATCCAAGTCTTAAAATCTAAACTTAAAATATTAGCATCAAAAAATGCTCAAAGTAAAGAGTTGGTTGAAGCATAGAAAGAAAAAGAGAAGCTAACTGAAGAGGTGACCACATTAACACAAAATAATGCTTGATTGGGTCACCTAATTGAAAAGATAAATGAAGAAAAGGAAGCAACCTTGTCTACTAATTTGTCTTTGAAGGCATCTATTCCTAATTTTGAGATTATAAAATAAGTGTTAAAAGAAAAAAACAATACCTAGTTTGAAAAATCAATTATTTATAGTCTCAAAGGAATTAGGAACCACCGAAGCTAATATCCAACAAAAGATTGTGGATATTGCAAAGTTGCAAACACATTTGGAAAAAATAAATATGATAATTGATGATTGTCATAAACAACTAGATGATAGGGACATAATCATTAATGAGGGTAATCAAAGAACTAAGGAATTATTGAAATAATTAGAAGAAGTTAAATGAAGAGTATATGGGAAAAAATATTTAATGGGAGCAAAGCATGTGATTTGGGATAAAATCATATTAATGATAGAAAAACTCAGAGGTTATTTTGATGTAGTATAGTAGAATGAGATTCTAGTTCACAATGTACAAATTGAAATTACCAAAGCTTAGTCAAATTTAGGAGACAAATCTCAAATAGAAAAAATAAGTGATCAAGTTTTTGAATGGCAGAACCCAAGACGAGTTCACGATTATGGGCGTCAAAGACCAAGCTTTTGTTATCATGTCAACAAATGAGGTCTAGAAAAAAAGAAGTTTGATAATGCGAGATCAAAATAAGTGCAATGCAATTGGCCAATTTGATCAAGGTTTTAGGGATGTTTTAGAATAACATTTGAATTAGGATTGACTCCTCCATAGACACCTGAAAAATGGTTGTATGATGTTGAAATGTACAATGATTTATTACTTGAACAAAGAAAAAATATTGAGCAGTTTAAAAATGTTACTATCCCTCTTAAAGGAAAATTGATATTTGATAAGCTCTCAATTGACTTCAGACTATTAGGTACTATTATCAATATGCATTAAATTCTACTTCCTACATGTTTTTATATTTTCATTGAGTTAGATATTATTGCAAGGAAAATGACATAATTTAAATATCCTGAAGGATATCAATGGAATCTAATAGCCAAGTTAAGAAGGAAGGATTCAAAAATAAGGCAAGCATCCCAAGTTGCTTCCACATCAACACCTCGGTATTTACATAGGAAAAATAAAAACACATGATTGGATAAAGAGGTCACAAATATTCCAGGCATACCATGAGGAAGGAATAATTGTTTCCCCCAAAATTCAAGTTCCACTCTCTACTATTTTTGGAGACTATTATTCAAAAATATAGTTGAGGTGCAAGAAGATAAAAGCAAAGAAAATAATGAAAATGTAATCAATTATTGGACTCAAGAGAGAACTTGATTCTATCAACTATTTTGGTCGTTGGGAAGAGAAAAATGACTTAATTTTTCCTGGGTTTTATGGTCCTTCTAAGTTTTCAGAGGATTAATCCCTTGTTCCATCAATATTTTGTGCATTCTTGTTAGTTATTAAACATTTTAGTAAATATTTAAAATTTTGAATCAAGAAGTTTTTTAGAGATTTAATCTCAAAGACTTATATTTGTATTTATCAAAGTTTTAGTATATTAGCTACAACATTAATTTTTTTCACATGATGATTCTTGCAATGAAGGTTGATAATATTAAATGTTAAGTTGGTAGAATATTTTATTTCATATTTCATGGTTTTTAGTATTTATTACTAAATTATGTCAAAATTTAAGATGGTTTAGAGTATGCATGGAAGTTTACATAAACTTAATAATCGGTAGCATTTGTTTGTATATGTTCATATGCTTTTCAATTCATGTATTGATGAAGTCTCACTAGAGGTAGAGGCAGGGGTGGTTGCAGGACTCAAATGTATACAACCTAGTTGGGACACAGATCCGTGATTATATCACTTAACAAAGCACTTATTAGTTACCATTC
The DNA here is from genome assembly GCA_009831015.1 of Picea engelmannii. Taxonomy (NCBI): domain Eukaryota; kingdom Viridiplantae; phylum Streptophyta; class Pinopsida; order Pinales; family Pinaceae; genus Picea; species Picea engelmannii. The sequence goes on from ML803119.1 coordinate 103,134, forward strand.
ATCAATAATTAACCTTTATTCGCATCGATATCCAAACCCTAATTACATAACAACGAAATATTCAACAAGATCTAACACATCTAAGCACTTAGCATATGGAAAAAGATCAGATATAACATTCATTCACCTTACCAAGCACTAAGATATTATACCAGATGCATCATACATAAAGATATTAGAACTAAACATAAATCACATCACTAGCATACAACATAATGCAAAAAGAAACCATAACATAGGATATACATGGTTCACCCTAGTGTGGGGCTACGTCCACCAACTCTTTGTCTTCTCTATTATCTTCTATCAATCTCCTTACATGCACAAAGCCTCAGAACTCACTCCACATTGGACCAAAGATATGTGCACACCTCGTGAGATCCTCCTTCCTCGAGCTAGGTTTAAGAACAAAGCCTTCTTACTGTCTATACACAAGCTTCTTACAATCACTTACACTTAGCTATGCAAGTTATTAACACATAGCATGCACAAAGCATCCAAAAATATTCACACTTAGCACATTGGACTCTTCCTACATCACCTAGATATCTATTTATAAATTACAAAGTTGGCCTAAACATGGGTAAACCCATGGGCCGACATCCCATACATGTTACATAAAACCTAATCCCAAAACTTCCCTAAAAAGGGGCCAATATCCTGCGATCTCTGCTTCAACTTGTGCTTTTCTTTTAAACAGCTTTTCAAAGTCCCAAAAGAGGTCAAACATGACCAAGGATTTCCAAAACTTGGTCAAGGGCCAACAAGCCCCCAACACTCACCTGTGACTCGTCCCGAGTCACTTTGGTCTAGGTAACTCTACCTCAAAAGCCTCGAGTTTGGCTCAAGTTGCTTCAATATGTTGTTTTACCAAGGCCTCCTACTCGACGAACTCTTGAATAACTGCCTTGTTCACAGGTCCCTCTAAGCATTGTTCTACCGAAGTGACTACTTGTTCTAGCTTTACTTATTGGACTTAAATCTCCTCAAAAAGTAAGCAAGTTGCATCCTAGATTGGCTGGAGCTTCTGAGTCACTTCCATGACTTTTCTTTGTATGACATGGACCTGTTGTTGAGCTGTGTGTTGTTCTTGGGATCTTTTCATCCTCTCAACTACTGACAGGAGTTTCAACTGCGCTTGTATTGCTGCCTCTTGCTTCTTTGTTTCCTGGAGCTATGACTCTAGTGTCTTTAGTTCAAGGTCCTTGATAAGGCACTCATAAGTCTATGCACTATGAATGCTTAGATATTTACATTCCCTGAATAATGCTTTGATCCTTTCAACTATGCTCCGGGAAGTTTCTTCTCTCTGGTCTCACACTTCCTTCAGAGTGCTTGACACTAATTGTAGATATAGTTCTGCGACCCTCTATTGAAGCTACTTAATGGCTTCAACAAGCTTCATGAATTGATTTACTACCAGGTCTTCTTCCATCTACTCCAAGCATATCATAGAGCAAAGTGCTCTACTAACTACTTCTTTAACTCTAACCTTCTCCGCAAGCAACTGTTATTTCTCCTATTGGATCTGAGCTACATTTTCTTTGAACTTGGTTTGGAGATCATCCTTCTCCTGTTGTGAAACTCGACGTTTCTCTATGATTTTCTCTCATGCTAGCTTTAGGGCCACTGAGTCCTGGTATTTTTCTTACTGCACGCGACAAAGGTGAGCTTTGGTCACATAAGCTATTCTATGGAGTTGGGCAGACTCATCTCCCAACTCTGGTTCTTCTGGTGGTGGGGGCGCAGTGGACACTGTACGACTAGAGTGAAGGGTTTTCTGCACTCCTCTCAGCTCTGTCTCAATTCTATCATACATGGCTTCTTGTTTGGCTTTAGTTCTCTGCAAAATATCTTCCAAGGAATCTAATACAACTGTGATAATGAAGTCTAAGTCATCAACCATGAGTACAGTCTACAACTTTGGCTTACTTGCTTTGGAATTCTTTGACGATGTAGGTTTTGTTGGGGAAATATTTATTTTCTTGGATGTCTTCACCTCTTCAAGTGGGTTCCTGGGCGGTCTTACTTCACCTTGCTTTTGCTTGTCTTCTTCCCCTTCTTTTTCTTCTTTTTCCACTTCGTCGTTTCCTCCTCTGCTAGGTGAATCCGAGGCAATCTCTTCTGATGTGCTATGTATTTCCTGTACATATTCCTTCTTTTTCTTCCTACTATTGTTAGGTGCATCATACTCTTTGCGAGTAACCACTGGACTTCCAATGAGGTTGGGATCAGACAATTCTTCCTAGTTGACTAGTATAAGGAACTCTGTGGGCCATTCCTTAGTGATTTCTTCCAGGTCCTCCTTTGTGAGCTTGTAGTAGGACTGAAGCTCTTCTTTATTTTCATCTGTGCGCACAGTAATATAAACAAAATGACTATCTACACAAAACTTCATAAGGGGCCTGAACCTGTCCAGGATATACGATGTCATACAAGAGAAAGACTTAATATGCCTCTTTAGCTATAGGTAGTAGGTATGTAATATTGCATTCAATTTCCATTATTTCCACATATCACTTGAATACTAGAGTGTGGTGAACTTCGCAGCTAGTGGCTTGGATGGGTCAATGTCAGGGAAGGTCACACCTTTTGGCATATCCCAAGAAATAAACATGATGAGGATCAACAACTAGCTAAAATGGAACTCATATCCCTAATCCTGAGCTTTGCAGCAATCGAGTTCCAAATGATTAACTAAGTAACTGGCCCAGTTCATCTGCAGTCCTTCCACGCATTTTCCTGTGAGGTCAACGATAAACCCTATGACCTGTGTGGGTCTGTTATTTCTTACTAGCTTACCAACAATCAACTGAAAAGCAAGGCACACTGCACCATTCAGAATGGAGGCTACCTTGTAGCCTCACGTCAATTTCTCTACATTGTTGTAGGTGTCTTTGATATTATGTACTAGGGCATTGTCTACAGCCTTCCCTGGATAAAAGTCTTGCAGGACTCATCCCTACATGCTTAATCCAGTGATCCTATGGATCAACACTGGATCGACGGTGATGCATCTATCTAACCATATATACCCACCATGGAATCATGACAACAGTAGCTTAACGCATGCGTTAACCTCCTGGTGCCTTCCAAAATGTGGTATCTTCATCACGTTCAAGACAGGGAACCTCACAATGTCCATAGTTCACGATTGGGGGATGATCTTCAACTTCTTCTCGTTGGTCTTGGTCAAATATTTGTGAGGTGTGAGCATGCCATAGCTCTTACAGTTTCCTAGGTTATAATCACTAATATTCAAGGTTGGAATTCTCTCCAACTATGGTCTGACTGCTTGTATCCCCTTCGGAAGGTACGCAGTGATGACTGTGTAGTCGAAGTCCCTTGGGACACTATCATAACTCACCACACCGACCAGGGGTGGGATGTAGTTGGGTAGGATGGATGGAATTAGCGTCGTATTCACCAAGTCATTAGGATGCTTGGTTATTTTCTCTATCGCAAGTCGGTATGATCCAGATCCAGGAGCAGTCGAGGGGGAGGCTTGCACTCCTCATGTTAATGAGGCTTGGATGCCTGTGGACATCACCTTCTCAGCCAGAAGTTATATTAGAATCTCTTTGATGGATTTTTCTGTTGTGCTAATTTTGTCCGACATGCACACTCGAAATCTGATATCTCAGGTTGGTGAACAATACTCACTGTTAACAGAATGGATGGCGAGTTCTCAATGATCACTGAGAAAAATCAAATAGTTCTCTGTGTGCTTGGATAATCACAATTGGAAAAAGTGTTCTTGGTACAACACTTGACGGTATAAATAGATAACACCATAATAGTTTCTTTCAATGGGTCACAAAGCCTTATTCAATGCGATTCCATCCATTCTGGTACATTCCCAACGATCCAATGGTGAGATTTCGGGCCATAACTGCTTTCCTAACCATTCAGTAGCGTTGATCTAATGGTCATAATGCCTCCAATGGTCATATTTCTCTACCATGGTGAAGTGCCAATTTGTGTTGTACTGATATTCCGTTGAAATTCGAGTTCTGGAAACCTTTCTTCTGTGAAGTATTCTTTGGAACTTCTTGCAATTTTTCTAACTTTTCCCTCTTCTTACTAAGCTTTCTGGCCTTCTTTCGTGTGATCTAAATCACTGGTTTCCTCTTTCCATTATCGTTCTTATCTCCTCTTGGCATGATAACTTCACACTGTGGAGGGTGTTTCATAGGATTCAAGGGTAATACTTCTTCTCTGTCTGGGGTAGGTGCTCTACTCTCTTGTACAGACAATTGTCTCCAGTCTTCCTGTGTCCTTTCAACTTCGACATCCATATTTTTGGTCCTTGGTAGCTTCAATTGGTTCTCTTGTTCTGCTACCAAGTGTGCTATTCTCCTAGCCATGAAATATCTCAGTTCTTGCTTTTTTTGTTCTAGATCCTCCTCTTCTTGTTCCTTTTTATATGATCTTTCTCAATCCAGGTTTTTCGTAGTAAGATAGCAAATGGGGCACTGTTCTCAACAAACTTAACTATCTCAAATTCTTCTTCTGTTGAAGTGCCATGAGCACTCATAGATATCTAGGTAAGTTGTCCACATAGGTTTATCAACTTTCCTCTAAATAATCCAATTCCTCCTAATGAAGGAACCATAGCAAGATTTCCCAAAACTTCCCAAGTTCTTTCTGTCATGATATTCACCTGTGTTTCCTCATCTAAGACACAGTCTATGTCGAAGTCTCCTATTCTTGTTTCTATGTATTCTTTCTCTTTTAAGACCTATGATAAGTTGATATATCTATGATCATTCAAGGTTTCTTTCATCTCTAGTAATACAATCTCTGATTCTTTCTGGGGTTCTATCATATCCTTAGTTTCTTGACTTGTCTCATCATTTTCTTGTTCGATATTAATATTTTCAACTTTAGCAATAATTCTAGGAAAATCGAAAACTTCATGGTCCATAGCTTTACAACAAAGATAACTAGGTTTTCTACAAGGGTATTCCTTAGAAATATGTCCCAGTCTTCTGCAACTGTAACAAAGGGTTAATCCTCTCTTTCTCTTAAATGATCCCCAACCTTTGTTGTACTATGCACTGGGATCAAAATAACTAACCTGCAAAAAATTCTTTCTAGGATCCTGCATCCATTTGTTAGTAGAAACATTCTTTTCATGCATAAGAATAACATAACTTCCATTATTTCTATCAGATCTATTCATATCAAATCTTCTTTCGTCTAACTGTGCTCTAGTTTTCAAATTAGGAAATTTTTTATCAAACATACCTAGATCCATTCTTTTGAAACAAAAATTTTCACTTATCTTACCTTTCTCAGAGAACAAAGCTTCAATGTCTTACCTCTTTTCTTCATATTAGACTTCTCTTCTTAGCACAGAGCTTCACAATTCAAGTAGAATACTACGCACTAAAGAAACAGATCTATGCACAAAGCTTTCTTTTCTTCAGTCCCCAACAATCACAGTTTCAGGTCTCGACAATGGAACCATTTGTTGGCATAGGGGTAGACCTAGGGTTCAATGCTTCAACAGTGAACCAAAAAAACCCTAACTCCCAGCCCTTTCAGCAATAGCTGTGAAGCAAATGAAGTCTCTCCCGAGGTAGAGGTAGGGGTGGTTGCAGGACTCAAATGCATACAACCTAGTCATGACACATATCTATGATTATACCACTTAACAAAGCACTTAGCAATTACCATTCATTAGTAATTAACCTTTATTCACATCGCACATCCAAACCCTAATTACAGAGCAACACAATATTCAACAAGATCTAACACATCTAAGCACTTAGCATATGGAAAAAGATTAGATCTAACATTCATTCACCTTTCCAAGCACTAAGCTATTATACCAGATGCATCATACATAAATATATTTGAACTAAGCATAAACACATCACTAACATGCAACATAATGCACAAAGAAACCATAACACAGGATATACGTGGTTCACCCCAGTGTTGAGCTACGTCCATCAATTCTTCATCTTCTTTATTATCTTCTGTCAATCTCCTTACATGTGCAAAGCCTCAGAACCCACTCCGCATAGGACAAGAGATCTGTGTGCACCTCGCTAGATCCTCCTTCCCTGATCTAGGTTTCAGCACAAAGCCTTCTTACTTTCTATACACAAGCTTCTTACAATCACTTACACTTAGCTATGGAAGTTATTAACACATAACATGCACAAATGATCCACAACTATTCACACTTAGCACATTTTCCACTTCCTACATCATCTAGATATCTATTTATACATTACAAAGTGGGCCTAAACATGGGTAAACCCATGGGATGACATCCCATACCCGTTACATAAACCCTAATCCCAAAATTTCCCTAAAAAGGGGTCGATATCCCATGATCTCTGCTTCGACTTGCACTCCACCTTCGACTAGCCTGTCGAAGTCCCAAAAGAGGTCAAACATGACCAAGGATTTCCAAAACTTGGTTAAGGGACAACACCTATTCAGACTTGAAGTCCCTTTTTGCAAATCCCAGAGCTAAAAACATGATTTTTCCACATATATGCGCCCTGCCTATATTACAACATGCGTATACGTAGGTTGCACCACTACATCATGTGTACATCAGGAATTTTGCCCAAAATTAAAAAAAATGGTGTTGAGTTTCCATGTCACGTCATGAGATAAATGATCCTTGGCCTTCCATATACTGGAAAATTTCTGACTCGGCCCTTCAGTTCCACTTGAAGGTTATAAATGGGCCAAATCTAAGCTATGGAAAAGCGGAGAAAGAATTCAACTTTGAGAGCAAAGTTACTCTGGAGAAATTATTCACTTCACATTGAGTCTGCATCCCTTTGTCCTTTAAGTTTGAAAACATTGTTCATCCCCCAATCTCTTCCCTTATTGATTGATAACTTTATTGTCTCTCTAATATGAACTTACCTTTGGTGGAGGATTGAAGTGGTGGAGGCCCAGTTGGAAGGAACTTAGTTTCTCAGTTCCGAACCTTGTCGACACAAAAGTTTGTAACTCATTAACTGTAGAAATTTTAATACAAATACTGTATTGCCTGGATTCTCCTAATCTAAGAATTATATGCCATTGTTAAATAGAGAATCACTTCTACAAATATTCTTGTGGAATTTAAAACATGATTGTGAATTTCAATATCAAGAAGAAAGATCAATCACACATAACATAGATGTTTTACCGAGAAAGCATAAAGCTAAACACCCCACTATCATATATTATGTATATATCATGGATCATGAAACAATATCATACAAAAATCTAATCCAATAGCTCTCATTACAATATACAATCGTCTCACATTGTCATACAAAAATTGGAAAATGCATGTGCTAATTTACTGCCTCCAGACAACCTGCCTCCTCTGCGCAATTCCTGATGATGGAAATACCTACAATGAATGAATTCCTCTTGCCTAGGCTACGCCATCCTCATTGGCACATCCAATGTGTGTGTGGTTGCATGAGTGCACTCACTAATGTCACAACTAATAGTCAAATTGTCCCTTTCACATGTTATCTCAACTGGGTCTCCACTGGATCTGACATGCATGTAGTTAATAGTGGTAAGTATTTAGTTGCATGTGATATCACTGATTGTGAATTAATTAATAATTAATTCACTAATCTCTCACTAGTGTAAGTTCAGTTACAACTAGTACAACTGAGCTTAACTCACTTAACTAAGTTAAACTACTTCACAACTCACATAAATATGACGAAGTCTTTACCAAGGCCCTTAGATTAGAAAGGGCTTCAAAAGCAGCCTTAAGAAAGGAATATGTGAGTTCAGGAACTGCTTTCAATCTGATTAAACCATGAACATTTGATCCGGCTAAATGAAGCTAATTGTTCAATCTAGTTTTAGATATGCAGGAAACTAACGAAAAGTGATTTAACCAGGCAACCCAAGATGAGTATCTGATTGGCCAAAATAGAGGAGTGAAGCCGCTTTCCCGACAAAGGTTATTTATTGCTCACCCATAAGGGTGAGGAGGGGAAGGTAATTGCTTTTACCATATAATAATTACATGTTATAATTACCAAGCTAATTATGATTAGTTGCCTATCCAACTCTGTTACAACTTCAAATCACTCAGTTACAACTAATTTGACTTGCATGTCCCACCAGTCAACCTTTGAACTTGAATTTCCTATAGCTAACTAATTTTCCACTTTAGTTAACTATTTCCAAGTGCTCATTTAGAATAGGTTAATATTTATTGTTCAACTGTTATTAAGGGATAATAATAATTGATATACGTCTATAAATAGAATTCGCTCACCATCTATAAATAGAATTTGCTCATCATCTAAAAATAGACTTCCACCTAAAAATATCCTGAGGCTCCATCCTAGTGTAGGTGCATAATTTTCACTAGGATATTCTTGTTGAATCTCAGCACTCCCTCTCAACAAGAAAGGGATTATCATTCACCCCAATCCTGTCTCTATGGTATTCAAATTTTCTCCTGGTGAGCACCTTTGTTAGAATGTCTGCATCTTGATCTTCCGTAGGAATGTACTGAAGCAACATGATCTTTCGCTGCACACAATCTATGATATGATGATACCATATATCTATATGCTTAGATCTATCATGAAACACTGGATTAATCAAAAGTTTAATGCAAATCTGAATATCATAATGAATCACTGTCAGATCTAAATGAGAACCAACCAAACCAACCAAGATCTTTCTCATCCAGATAGTTTCACATGCAGCTTGAATCGATGCCATGTATTCCACTTCCTTTGAACTGAGTGCCATGGATCTCTATTTCCTGTTGTACCAAGAAACAACCGTAGATCCAATACTAAATACCCCCCCTGATGTGCTCTTTCTGTCCGTTCGGTTGCCCGCCCAATTTGCATCCGTGAAGCCATGCAACTTCACCTCATCCATCTATCTATACCATAAGCCATACTCAAATGTGCCCCTCAGGTATCTCAGGACATGCTTACCTGCCTTCCAAAAGAGCTTGGTAGCTTTAACCATCGCTTGACTCAGCTGGTTAACCACATAGAAAATGTTCGTTCTCATGTTCACTAGATACATTAGCGAACCCACTAACTGTCGATAGACAATAGCATCCACTACCTCTCCAGAAGTAGAATCCTCTTTCTTCCAGTTTTATGGAAGAGGAGTATCCATGGGTTTGCAACCCTCCATGCGAAACTTACCCAGTATCTCCCTTGCATACTTTCCTTGAGACACAAAAATTTCACCATCTCACTTCCATATTTCCAATCCAAGGAAATAATGAAGGAGGCCCATATCCTTCATCTCGAACTCCTTTGCAAGGTACTCCTTGCATGAATGTATCAGTTGCTCATAACCAATAAGTATTAAATCATCAACACAAAGAAAAATGATTAAAATATTACCCTTGTATATCCATCTCGAACCTACCACTGATTTGTCAACCGGTCTTGGGACAATTTCCCATGCACTGTTTTTGACAATGGAGTCGTACTCCTCCACCATTGCATCAACCCAAGTGGAATCCTGCACCACTTCCTGAAAGGAATATGGTTCAGTCACAATAAATTTTCTCATGAGAGACATGTATCCATTAAATCGATCAAGAGTCTATCTCCACTTGCGTTGTGAAGTAGGGGCTCCTACATTCTATGCAACATCTAGTCTCAATCTATCAGCTTCCATGGTGCTCTTTCTACCATTTATGATGGATGGATTTTCACGAGTGGCTTCCTCTAATCCATGAACCTCCTCACGTGGCTGATCCACATATTGAGAATCATCTTTGGGAACCAACAGTTCCTCTTCCACATGCAAGTCTAGCTCCCTCTCAAGTGACAACCGCATGGCTTTCCCCTCATCGAATTGTATATCTTGTTTCATAACAGTCATCTTACTATTAGGAAAATACACATGATAATTATGGGGTGTTTCTGTGTGCCCCACAAATATCCCAACTTCAGCAGTTGGCTCCAGCTTCTTCCTGGCATTCTTGGTCACATGCACTTAAACAGATGAGACAAAAATCTTAAAATGAGAAACATCTGGTTTCTTACCAGTGAAAGCTTCTTCAGGTGTACTCATGCCAAGTACTTTATGAGGACAACAGTTTTGCACATAAAATGTAGTGTTGCATGCTTCCGCCCACAAATGCATTGGTAGGCCTTTATCATGCAACATCACTCGTGCTATACCCATGATCATTCTGTTCTTCCTCTCCGTGACCTGATTTTGCTGTGGGTTATGAGGCGCTATGATTTCTCTTCGAATTCCTTCTTTTCTATAGAAGTCTTTGAATTCATTAGATATGTATTCTCCACCATTACCATTCCTCAGATCCTTCACTTACTTCCCTGAATCTTTCTCCACCAATGCGTTAAACTCACAGAACTTTGAGAATGTTTGATCCTTCTTCTGCATGAAGAAGATCCAACATTTATGAGAGAAGTCATCAACAAAAATAACATAATACTTATTTTTTGATGTTGAAGCAACTGAGAGTGGTCCACACACATTTGTGTGAATTCTCTCCAGGATCACTGAAGCACGGTTCTCCTTTTCATGAAAGGTGGAATTTACATACTTCCCCATGGTACAACCCTTTCACTAATCTAAATGAGCAAGTGTTCCCATTGGAATTCTAGTAGATATTTGTTGCATGATTTTCAAGGCTCCATGATGAAGATGGTCCAATCACCTGTGCCATAATTCACCCTCATCCCGGATCACAACTTTTTTTGCCTTGCCCATCATGGAAGCACAACCATCTACCTCTAGCTTGTAGATATTCTTGACTTGGCCCGTTGTTTTATTTTGTGGGAATGATTTTCCATCGCTGAAAACAACATCATAGCCTTTGTCCTCCAACATTGCGACTAAGACCAAGTTTTTCTTTAGACCTTTAACATGCATAACATATTTCAATTGAAATGGTTTACCTGACTCCCTTTGAAAGGTAATGGTATCAATGCAAGTCACACTGTATCGTCCATCATAGCCCATATCTATATTAATTTTGAGATCTTTCTCCTCCAAGTCATTGAAAAGATCCTTATCTCCCGTCATGTGGAAGGAAGCGCTAATATCCAAATACCACACTGATCCCAATGCACTTGATGCCATGCATGCGTTCAAGGAGAAGTCAAGTTAAAATTGTGAGGCAAGGGCCTCACCAGCTGCAGCTCCAACAACTTTCTTGTTCTTCTTATTCTGCGTACAGTTAGTAGAAAGATGCCCATGTTTGTGACAATGAAAACAATTCACTTTGGAAAAATCCAGTTTCTTGCCTTTAGACTTGGATTTTGAATGGAATTTCTTCCCCTTCCCTTTTCTCGCCTTGGAATCCAAAGCACAATCCTCTTCATCATCATTCTTTGATGAAGAACTATCTCTGGTGTTCTGCCTGAACTCCTCCTGCACCAAATCCGACCATAGTCGTTCCCAATCTGGAAAATTTTCCCTTCCATTGACAGAGTCTTGATAACTGTGCCAAATTTTGGGAAGTCCTAGGAGAGCCAAGCTCACCAAATAATAATCAATGTCTTTTATTCCCACGCTCCCTATATCATCCCAACATTGGACAAACTTCGTGAGATATTTTGGAATGGAGTCGCCCTTCTCCATCTTGATCTTCCTGAGTTTGTCTAGGCTACACAATCCTCATTGGCACATCTAATGTGTGTGTGGTTGCATGAGTGAACTCTCTAATGTCACAACTAATAGTCAAACTATCCCTTTCACCTGTTATCTCAACCGGGTCTCCACTGGATCTGACATGGATGTAGTTAACAATGGTAAATATTCAGTTGCATGTGAGATCAATGATTGTGAATTAATTAATAATTAATTCACTGATCTCTCAGTAGTGTAAATTCATTTACAACTAGTACAACCGAGCTTAACTCACTTAAATGAGTTAAACTACTTCACAACTCACATAACTACACATCCAACTCTATTACAACTTCGAATCACTCAGTTACAACTAATTCAACTTGCATGTCCCACCAGTCAACCTTTGAACTCGAATTTCCTATAGCTAACTGATTTTCCACTTCAGTTAACTATTTCCAAGTCCTCATTGAGAATAGATTAATATTTATTGTCCAACTATTATTAATGGATAATAATAGCTGACATACATATATAAATAGAATTCCCTCACCATATAGAAATAGACATCATCTATAAACATAATTTTCTCATCATCTAAAAATAGACTTCCACCTAAAAATAGCCTGAGGCTCCATCCTAGTGTAGGTGCATAATTTTCACTAGGATCTTCTTGTTGAATCTCAACATTCACTTCCCCTGATAATATCTTAATAGAAATACTCTTTTCTATTCCAATTAATATCTCGAAAATATTTGAATTATTTTTCTATGGGTGTATTTGTTATGAATGTTGATGGATTATGCTATCAAATGTGCTAACAATATATATTATCACCATATGCTTTCATTTCTTGGTTGTTGAGGACTAGTTGCAGGAATATTGCTTTGGGTCAAGTGCTCAATGATGGACTTCATCGAACGTCTGGACGAGGTAGGGTTTTTATCTTGTCTTTCTAGCGTACTTGTTTATATAGCATGCTTGATATTAGAGTTGATTTATGCATTCATTTTCCTCTATTGTAGTTTACCCCTAGCCATAGAGATATTTTCCTCATAACAGAATTGACGACCATACTGGGGATAAAATCTTCTTTTTTAGGGTTTGGAGTGTTTTTTTCCTTAGATTGCTCTTGTTCATATTGAGTTTCTTGTTGTATGATTGCTTGACAACCTCTGTTCACTCTGAGTCTGAGTTTCTTAGCCTTCTCCTTAGCCTAGCTTTGTTTTGACACATATACATAGGTTTTTTCTTGACAATCGTGTACATACGCATGTTGTACTTCTGCAAGTTGCGTACATACACACTTTTCCCTTGAACAATTGCGTACATCAACCTTTATTTCTTGATTGTTGGGTTTGGTGGTTGATGGGTAGTTTTTGATGACTATTGAGTCTTCTTGGGTCTCTGTGGTGTCTGTTAAGTGTCTGTGGAATGATAGAAAACCTGTCTTTGGTTGAATTTTTAGGTAGTGCCTTTCTCATCATCTTTTCATTTTGATTGTCCTTGCACCTTGGGATGGGTGTTTTTCTCCTTAATATCCTACTTGGGTTGTCTCTATTCATACACAATAGAGTTTTTATATCAAGTTGTTGTTCAGTCCTTGCATTTTCATTCTCTTATATTGAAAATACAAAAATATTAGGCATGTTACATTGATTGGCATTTTGATCTCATGAGTCTTTGTCATTTATCTTATTGCATGTAAAGAAAGATTGCATTTTATTTAGAATTGTATAATTGAATTGAAAATTGCGTTTTTGAAAAGCATATCATTTATTGGAAATTGAAGTTAGGACTTTGCATTGCATCCATATTCATTTATTTTACTTGCTGAGTCATAACATCACTAGTTTCACGACCGTGCCTTTGGAGTAATCAAGGCCGTTAAAATTAACACTATAATTTAAAATTGATTAGTAACGATTTTGTTTTCTACGACACACAACTAGCTTAGGATTGAGAGCCTTGAAATAGGATTTTTTGAGTAAAATTATCCAAGGCTATTAAATCAACATAGGTGTCTGACTAAGGGAGTGGATAAATCCATTGTATAATCGGTAATATTAGGAGGCTCTTCTTACACCAGAGTTAAGCACGAGGTCACGTGGGGTTGGTTGGAGGGATATCCCCCTGATACATTCTTAGCATCAGAGATATTTCTGGGGATCTATTCATATATGGGGATATTGCTAGTGCCCTTACCTCCATGAGAGGCAGTTATTTCAAGGTTTCAAACTTTGCTACCCTGCCCATATGGTGTACCTGACTTATGACTGTTCTCCTATGCATCGTTTATACCATGGTTACTTAGTTGCTTGACTCAGGTACCACATAGGTTACTTGCAGGGGTTATTCTGCAGATACCCTAGGTCAGATAAGGGCTAGACAAAAAACAAACTTTATGGAGGATTACCTCTCTGGGGGGATCTGATCGACTATTTGTTAATCCCAAGAGGGCCCTTATAATTGATTCTATTTCCTCCAATATTTAGAAGCGGAGTCTCAGGCCCCTGTTGGGTGAGGCATACCTACTTTAGAGAGGGAGGTCCCTTTCATCCACTTTATCCTGATTGTGTGCATATTGGCCATTTGATTGTTTTTTGGTGTGCTCTTTGATTATTTGTAGACCTTTGAGATTTTATACCATGCTTTGAGTTTTCATTATCATGGATAGTGGAGTTCCTGTGACTCCCTCCTTTACCTCTACCCCCCCCATGATGTTCACTCATTTCATGGGGATGAATCTGTCCACTTTTCCTAATGGTATGCAACATCACGACACTCAGTCCATGCCTTGGGTGTCTAATCATTTTCCTATTGATATGCCAAATGTTCCTTCACCCTTTCCATCCTCTCCCTGGCCCACTTATATGAATCCTAGTTTTGGATCCGGGGGAACCATGGCCCCACCGTCTACGTATTCATTTGATAGGAGTCATGTCCCTCAACTAACTCTCACTATGGGGGGTTGGAACCTCCCCTCTTACAGATCTGATCCTAGCCATGTTTTTTCAGGAGACAATACTCAAATGGGTGGTTATTCTACTTATTACACCCCATATGTGTATCCTTCATCCACCATGCCAGTTCCTATGAAAACTTTCCCCAATGCGGGTCCACATATATACTTAGTTATTTCATATGGGGGGAATCAATTTTATGGTTCAGGCTACCCTCTTCACGGAACCCATTCACATGGGGGCAACATACATCCTCACTTGAATAATCCTTATCATACTTTTGTCTCTTCACAGACATCTGCTTTAGTGATGATGCCCATCCAAGCCTCTATGGATCAATTAGGTGGAGGATACTACTTTTTTGAATAGGGACAGGGTGTAAACCAAGACTCTTCCTAGCCTACAATGTCTCAAAAATAGTCTTTCCCGAGACCTTGGTCTCAAATGCCACAACTCACCACCACTGCTAGTTTAGTCACTGCTAGTCATAATGGAGCTCCATCACCAACCACTCTAGTCATATTGGAGATTGATTGGTGACCTATGAAAGTTGTGTTGAAGACCCACAACCAACTGTTGCTAGTCATGCTAGGGAAATCAGTTTAGTCTCCATGAGTCATATCGATATCTCATCTCCAACCTTTTCACATGATGTGGGAGATGAACCTCCAACCTCTACCAGTCACGCTGAGAGCATGTCACCAACCATTGTAAATGATGTTGGGGGAATTTATATGATTGAGAAGCCTAGATGTGTTAGACATAAGCCTAAATTACTTTGCAGGACTTGTGAAGGAAATCACCTTACTTGTTTGTGTCTTGTTACTGTCGGGATACCATAAGCGTGGTTGTCACCTAGGGGCCCTTCGGGTTATGAGGCATTTGTGGTTTCCCCACACTCTATTTCTCTTTTGATTGACATGACATTCATGCTGATGCAATTCTCGCCTGATCACACCCCCATTTTTTAGGGTGATGCATTTTCTAGAGTTATTACGAGGCATCCTATTCAACCAAAGTTTGAAGAAGTGGTTGTACTGATGCAATATCCGGTCAATCCAACCCTTCCCCTGGAGGGTGACATGTCCTTTAACCATTTCATTAGCATTTTTGGTACTGTACCTTCTGAACAAGAGAGAGTTTTACTCTCCCCGAGTACTCTCCCTTCAAGTCTTGGAGAAATTCCCTTTGATTGGGATGGTATTGTGGGGTATCCAATTCCTCCTCCTATTTCCTTTCAAGTAAGATACATTATCTGATATATCATGGAGAAGGTAACCTATGCTATAACTTTATCCTCCTCGACTTGGAGAGGTTTGTGTTTTCCCAAGCTTGTGTCGACTATTCGTAATATGTTGACCTTTCACAGAAGTCCAGCATGGGAGCCTTGGCCTCCCCCATGACATGCCGCCTAGAAACCTCTTAACGAGTCTGATTTAAGCTCTTTTCCAACTCATCTAAAAAGTAAAAATATTGTTGAGTGAATTTGTCCCTTTGACACTCATTAAATTGGACTTGAAAGGTCACGAGTTTGATTTAAGATCTTTTCCAACTCGTTTTCAAAAAGTGAAAATATTGCCAAGTGAACTTGTCTCTTTCACACTCGTAAATTGGATTTGAAAGGATGCATATTTGGTACAAGTTTATCCCTTTTTCAAACCAAGTAGACTAAGATTATGAAAAGGACATTTTTTGGCATTAAGTTGTGATTGCATCTCATTCCCTTGCTTGCAGTATTGAGCCTATTGATGGTTCTCGCTTTGCGTTATAAACCGTTTTCCTCAATAGTTTTACATCCTCAACCAATCAGACCCTTGTTTATATCCTTCGCAAGTTGAAAACCTATACTCAGGAGGGAACATTCCCCCGAGTTTCCATCTCTCGCATGCACCTCCTTGCATTGAGAATAGGTATGTTCCACTGTTGGAACTAGCTTTTATTACTTGCGACACTCATTCCCTCCTTTGTATCATAACATTCATTTGACTATGAAAAAACATAAAAAACACGACCGAGAAGGGAGTATTATCTTATGTTGGCAGCAATCATGTCACCTTTGAACATAATTTTTTTTTTTTGAGTCCACTTGTTATCATAATTTTGGTTTTAGCATGACCTTAGGAAGCTGAGCTCTTTACATAGAGTTTACTCCCCCGGCTAATTACTCTTCTAGTCCCTATGGAGAATTTCATTGATGCCTCCTGTGTCAATCATGGTTTCATGATTGATTCTATGCTTACAGAGTATTCCATATGTTTCACACTCTTGTTCAAAGGATGTCTATCAACCGGTGCTATCCATTCCTCAGAACTCTTGACTTTTCATGTCGGCCATATCCTCAGTTTTTCTCAGAATCACATGAAACTGTAGTCCTATTGCGCACCCTGGTCCTACTTTCCTCATTGGTAGGTAACCTTGAACCTAATAGTCAACATTTCATCATTGGTAGTTGACTGGGTGGTTTCCCTTGTGTTCGACGACAAGACATCTATTAACACATTGGGATTCATGCAGTGTCTTGTATGTCGTTATCCTTATTGGTGGTTTCCTTGCCTTTCTCAACAATTTTCCTCATTGCCTGCTATTGAGAGGGTCCTTTTCTTGTACTGCTTGCACCTAGCACACATGAAAGACACACAAGGTCATTGGTTCATGAACATGTTCTTCATCCGATTTCCTCCAAATCATCAAGCTCCTACTTTGTACCTCGTGTTGAATGATGGGATATTCCTTAATTCTCTCCTTTTAGTGGGTCTCCTTCCATCGACTTCAACTCATCTATTTTGGAGACGAGACCTAGAGTCCTATGAGTACCTAGAGGCTTGCAGTCATTAGTGGTAGGTTCTCTCGCCATTGATAGTTTGGAATACATCAATGTCTCCTGATTGATGGATTCTTCAAGTGTTCGACCCCAAATCCTTTATTCACACTTGTAATAATGTACTCGATGCCTTGATACCTACTTTCATCATCAGTAGTTTGTCTCACGTTCATTAACGGTATATCTCAATGATCGATAATCGAATGAATTCTCATTCTATTCGACCTCAACTCCTTTATTCACATGCTGTAGACTTTCACCTTTGGAGGATTGTGTAGAAGACTTGAAGATATTAGTTTATAGTCGCAAATTTCATGATTTGTTGCTACCCTTTCATTCGAACAATACCTGTGTGACTTCAATGATCATGGGAGATCATATTGTGCTCCATTGTATACAAATATCTTCAGATTGATTTTGAGACTAGTTTTACTGGGCCCTATTCATAACTATGACAACCTTTGGCATGTAACCACATTTTTATTTTCTTATTCATGTCCATGGACAGTTGTTTGGTATATTTTCACATGGATCTGCAGTGTAATTCAAATTGGAAGCCATGTATGCAAAGTCAGTACAAATTGTAATGAGCAACTAGTTCTTCCAGCTAGGTCCCCATTACTCCACTTCCAGGTCTTATAATGTATTTTTGCCATCAAAGATACTCCTTTGACCTCACACATTAGGGGGAATCTGTTATAGCAATATTTGCCTCACCCTATGCAATCTTGCACATAAGGCCTTTTTCCATTTCCCTGTGCAGAATTGAAGTCCCTTTTTGCAAATCACAGAGCTAAAAACATGATTTATCCACATATACGTGCCCTACCTATATTACAACATGCGTATACATAGGTTACACCACTACAATCTGCATACATTAAGAATTGTGCCCAAAATTAAAAAATGGTGTCAAGTTTCCATGTCACGTCACGAGATCAATGATCCTTGGCCTTCTATATACTGGAAGTGTTTCAAATCGGCCCTTCAGTTCCACTTGAAGGATATAAATGGGCCAAATCCGAGCTATGGAAAAGAGGAGAAATAATTCAACTTTGAGAGAAAAGTTACTCTGAAGAAATTATTCACTTCACATTGAGCCTACATCCCTTTTTCCTTTAAGGTTGAACACATTGTTCAGCCCCCAAGATCTTCCCTTATTGATTGAGAACTTCATTGTCTCTCTTATTTGAGATTTCCTTTGGTGGAGGATTGAAGTGGTGGAGGTCCAGCTGGAAGGAACTTAGTTTCTCGGTTCCGAACCGTGTCGACACGAAAATTTGTAACTCATTCACTTCTGCTGATTATATCTTAATATAAATACTCTTTTCTTGTCTAATTAATATCTCACAAATATTTGAATTGTTATTTGATGGGTGTATTTGTTATGAATGTTGATGGATTATTCTATCAAATGTGCTAAAAATATATTTTATCACCATATTCTTTCATTTCTTGGTTGTTGAGGACTAGTTTCAGGTATATTGCTTTGGGTCAAGTGCTCAATGGTGGACTTCATCGAACGTCTAGATGAGGTAGGCCTTTTATCTTGTCTTGCTAGCATATTTGTTTATATATCATACTTGAGATTATAGTTGATTTCAGTAGTCATTTATGTCTGTTGTGGTTTACCCCTAGCCAAGAGTTATTTTCCTTGTAACAGAGGTCATCTCTACAAGGTAATAAATGTAGTTCCAACCACCACAATTTCCTTGATCTCAATGAAGTAGTGTAGAAAAGTAATCTCACAAATTATAATATTTTTCCTCTTCATGGTTATATTAGAAGGTTAAAAAATACTATCACAACTACAATGGCCTCTACATGAGGAATCTATACACAATATAAGTAGGTGGAAAAATGGTGGAGGAATATTGAGATATCTCCACTTCACTTGTAGGGTTGCCTCTACACTGGCAGGTCGTGCATTCAGTTGATTTGATACCTAGTGATCCTTTACCTAATGGACCAATATAAATATGAACTCTTCTAGAGAATGAATAAATAAAAAATTAGATTAAATACCTCAGACAGAAGTGACACATCCGATCAAGCTCTGCACCTTGAACAATCCCAATTGTGTTAGTGCAAAATAAGGATGGGACAAGATGATTATGTATTGATTACAGAGATTTGAACAAAATCATAATAAAGAACCAATATCCAATCCCTGTATTGATGATCTTATTGATCATCTCAAGGGTGCCAAGGTTTTTAATAAGATTGATATGAAGTCAGGCTATCACCAAGTACCAATTGAGAAAACTAATGTATGGAAGATAATCTTCAAGTCTAAAGAAAAAAAAAAATTGGGTGGCTGGTAAAGACTTTTAGCTTGAATAATGCACCAAAATAATTCATGAGGATAATTAAATATATATTGTGGCCACTCATAAATTATTTTATGGTTGTATATTTGGATGATATCCTCATATTCAACAAAAAATGGGAAGATAATTTCCAACACATTCAATAGATTTTGAGCACCTTGCGACAACATGATTGTTGAGATTATCTCATATCGCTTGGCTCCTAAACCAAGTGACCAAGGGTGGGGCCAAAGCCAAGTTAATTTGGACCAAGTCACAACATAAATCATTTGAAGAATTGAAACATTTCCTTTGTTTAGTGCTAGTACTCACTCTATCATACCTACAAAAACTCTTCGATATTGAAACAAATATTTTAGATTATGCTATCAATGTAGTCCTCTCTAAACATGGAAATATGGTGTCCTATCAAAATGAGACAATATCCAATGATTTTCAAAAGTACCCTACCTATGACAAGGATATGTACTCAATTGTGCAATCCCATCACTAATAGAATCATTACATTTTAGGAAAGTAGATTATTATCAACATTGATCACAAGTACCCATAGTTCATGAAGACACAGGGAATGTTACAGAATAATTTCCATCAAAAGTGGTCCATGTACCTACAATAGTTCCACCTGAACATAAATTAGAATAATGTCAGCACAAATTGCATTGCAAATTGCCTCATCTAACCTCTAGTTATGGTGTTGACCAAAATACTCAACTCTTATGGACCGAGACAACTGGCTGGCCCAATTTGTATGATAATGACCCTAACTTCATCACTACTTATTAGACATCGAGCATAGGTAAATTGGTCTCAAGATTTCATATCCAAGATGAAATTTTATGCCACTTGGGGCATCTTTGTGGCCCTTCAAGACGTTGAAAGATTAATTAATGAAAGGATTAATTAATTGTTGAAAAAGATTAATTAATTATTGGACGGATAATTAATTATTGTAGGGATAATTAATTATTGTAGGGATAATTAATTATTGCATGGAAAAATATTATTTGTCAAAAGTTTAGATATCGAAAGATTAGTTGTCATTGATGTCAACCCTTGAAGATAACAAAAGATAACAAAATATATCAAAATATAACATGTTTCATGTGAGTTGCATGCCATCATGAGTCACATGGAAGTTGCATGTAATTAAGAAATTTCACTTTAAAACATAGAGAAGAGTCAATTGCAAATCATTTCTGTGTATTCACTTCTAAGAATACAGGTTGAAGATATGAGGCAGTGAGTCGAAGACAAATAATTCCAATGAAGTAAGAATTTTGTAGGAGCCAAGAGTACATAGAATTGGTTTCATATAGGAATACCTTGATTATATCTGTAGGTTTCAGAAGGAAAATCATGTACATACATGAGCTACAGTGAGGAAAAGTGTGGATACGTGTGAGAAAACAATACACATAGTCGTGGACCTGTGAGGAATTGTTTTGAAGATCAGGGATCTAAAACTCATGTCATATACAAGATTCAAGGTATGTCTTCCTGAGTGTGTTAGGGTGAGTATTCTGAAGAAATCATGAACAAATATGTCTCAATGATTCATAAGAAAAATATTTGGAGAGTACTCTTGTGGATCTTGGCATGAGGTGTATGTGGTTGCAGTCTTGATGAGATATTGATATGAGTAGAAACAACAAAAATATCAAAGACATCAGTAGCAAAAAGTTATTAGTGACAGAGGTACTGACAAATTTGTGTATAATTATATTTTAGGGCGGTTGGACGAGGAGAGGAAAGGGGGTTGTAACCTCCTTCCAGTTGGAGCCAGGAAATTTAGGGAGTTGGAGATTCCTTTGGGTTGCAGCCTCCTTCCAGTTGTAGTTGGAGAAATAGGAAGTTGGTTCTTCCAATTAATGTACTCTTTGATCAATAAGAAAAGCATTCCGTGAGTTTTTCCCGCATTGGATTTCCACGTAAAATTATGGTGTAATATGCTTATGTGATGTTTATGGTGTTGATTATATTTTTAATGCTCATAATAGTTATTGGAGGATTTATATTGTTATTAAAATTACTAATTGGGATCATAGTGATTCACCCCCCCCTCTCAGTATTCTAACAATTGGTATTAGAGCTAGTCCTTCAGGAAGCAGTCTAACCACTAGAAGGAGATCATCGAATATGCTAAGATTAGAGCACCAAGGTTTCACGGTAAAAAATGTACCTTATGGAATAAAAGGATGGAAATCACTTTGCAGGCATAGGGATTTGATGTTTGAAAATTTGTAGTATATGGGTATACAACACCAACCACTCCCCCAAGTGACAAATATGGAAAGAAACTCAGTGAAAACAACTCAAAGGCTAAAGGTACTATTCTAAGAATTCTAGTTGATTCAATATTTTTCAAAGTTATGCATTGTTATAGTGAAAAGTATCTTTGGGATAAACTCCAAAATATTTATGAAGGAGATGCCAAGGTAAAGGGATCTAAGCTTCAAATTTCATGGCTAAGTTTGAACAGTTGAAGATGAAGGAAGATGATGACATTGCAACCTAAATCCTACGAGTTGATGAAGTAGTTAACACTATTAAATTATTGGGAGTGGAAATTAATGACTCAATGGTTGTTCAAAAGGTATGTAGGTCTCTTCCTGTGATATTTGATTCTAAGATATCATCCCTTGAAGAATGAGAATATCTCGGCACATTGAGCATGGATGAGATACATGGATTATTTACAGCCTATGAAATGAGAACAAAACATGAGAACCCAATAAAAAAGGAATCAACTTTCAAGGCACCCAAGAAGACAAAGAAGAAGCACAAGAAAAGGTCAAAACCAAGTTATAGCTGCAGTGATGATTCAGAAATATGAAGAGATGGCTAATTTCATAAGGAAATTAAAGAAAGGAATCGACAATTATAAAGGAATGCTTTGATTGAGATGTTTTAATTGTGGTGGTATTGGTAATTTTTCTTCTAAATGTTCTCGTAGGAATAAATAAAGTGATGAAGTAGAAGCTTCTAAAAGGGAAAATAAATATAAAAAAGGAAACAAGAGAAGAAAAAAATTCTTCAAGAAAATTTAATAATCAAAGGAGGACAATTCCTCATCAAACGAGAAGGATAATGATAGTGACAATGATTAAGAAAAAGCACGTTGTTATCACTCTTTAAATTTCCTTGGCTACATAAGAAAATCCCAGAGGTAACCTTTTTCAAACCAAGCTTTAGACTGAAAGTTGACCCTTTTAGTCAGAGGGGTCTCCTTGCTTGAAATACGATATGAAATATAAATTAAAAAATAACTCATGTGCATAGGACAATGGCCAGATTATGTAAATAAATATAGGGTTTTTAAAATGTGATTGGTAGGGCTAAAGAAAATACCATTGGGCAATGGAGTCTAATAAATGAAAATCAACAAAAAATCTGCAGGATTCTGGTTATATGAATGATTAATAACATGGGAAAGATAGTCAAGCCTTTACTAGACATCCAAAGTATAACGACCCCTCCATTATGACTAGGAAAATCGAAGCACAAAGGTAAATTTGTTTTTAGCATTAGGAAAATTAACGTCCATACATAATTCATAGCAGCACATAATCAATGACATCAATAGCTAAAGCATTACAAGTGACTCTTCATTGTAATTAATAATGACACAACCAACACATCAACATAAGTGATAGAGACACTTAACCAACACATAAACATAAATATCGACGTAGTTCAACACATCACAATCAACTGAAGCAATTTATAAACAATGATTAACAAGATACTGAATATAAAAATGACTACCCACCCAACCTATCCTACAAGGTGAGAACCTACAAGACACATAAGCAACGCTCAAGCCCAAGATTCATTCTATTGATTTTGACCATTTAAGGTCTTAGGGCTGGCAGTTGTTCTGAGGAACAAGGAGGTGTCTACATCCCACTAACACAATCAAGTCCAAACCAACTAGCTAAATCAACAACATCAACGATAATCAATTTTATCAATCAATCAATCCTAATCCAAAATTAAACTTGGTGCACAAGTAATCATTCACCTAACTCATCATATACCATCATTAATTAAAGGTGCCTGATTAAAGAATTTTACCATCGATCATACATTAATGTTTAATCTCAAGACACAAGATTATCTAAATACTAAATCATTTTTTCGTCGACATCATTGCAAGGTGCATTAAACCCAATTACTTAATCATTTACACATCAACGATAAATGATGCAGGAGTAAATAACTTTAAAAGATCATGCATAAACATAATAAATGGCACAAGAGTATTCTCAACCTTATTTTCATGGCACAAGTATGTCTTACTACTCAACTAGTCATACATCAATATTAAATTCACGGTGCAAGTAATTAATAACTTAATCATTCATCAATCTTTAAATAATCATTGTGCAAGAGTAAACTATCGATTTATTTCATGGTGAAAAAAATTCTAATACAAACTTACATCAATTAAAGAACTCCATTAGCCATCTATGAAGCATTCCATCAAGATTCCAATCTACAATAACATGTACCAATTTAATTGACGCAAATTCTGCCTATGAAGTGTTCCAACAATAGTTCATCTACAATTGACATACATTAATTAAAAGACACACTAACAACCATGGATCATTCCAACTTAAACCACAATTCAAGACTAGATCTATCAACTATAGTTATCCATAAATTTTCAAGGCATAATAGAATAATCTACTATACTCGGTCAATTTTGCACGTAAAGATGGAAGCAAACGAGTGAGAGGACAATTCATAACAAGTGAGAACTACAAGAGCATGAGCACATACTAGAATAAATGCTAAACTTACTCAATCTTCAACCAATAATTAAGTAAAATGAGTAAGAGAATGTTACATACAGATTAATGAATCAAGCATAGAATTCCAATCTAATTTCATGTAGCTTAACTATTCATTTTCATGTAGGGATATCTCCTAGGAGTATGTAAGGAGAGATATGATTTCATAATCATTTAGAGAACCCATAAGAAACTCGATCTCCTTAAGCAATATGTGAATTTTAACATTACTTTTACATTGTGCATCCATTACATAAACTAATAACATTATTCATCCATTGATTCATCGTAATCATAAACGAAAAACCTTATACTTTTAACAATAATTCGAACCATCAAACACTAGGTTGAGCAAGAAAAGTGCATGAGAAAACAAGAAGTCACGAGAGCAAGTACAATCTTGAGACCGTTAAAAGTTTTCAATCCTTCAAAATAATTTTTTTCCCATTCAGGTTTTATAAGGTTAACATCCATATCAAATGATCGATCTTGTAACCAAGGAATCCAAGCATAATTCGACTATGCTTTACTTAAATATAGGGATCCGTAAGGATATAAAGGGAATCACTAGTAATTATAATCCATTAGGAATGCCCTAAGGACCGAATACTCCAAAGTAAGCAAGGAAGGAATTAAATCAAAAGCATTAAAAGCATTCAACTGATGTATGTCTATTATTAAGGGATTTAGGAAAGGACCCAACCGAAATAACAGATAAGGATTCAAGCTAACTCAATCGACGCTGGTGGAAGTAAAAGAAGACCAATTTTAAATTAAAATTAAACAAGAGCTAGACTATCTCAAATATGGAGTGGCTGTGACTTCTCCATTCTTCAAAGAGAGTTATGTGAGGATATAATCACCCCATGCTAAGAACTAAACTAGGTACTACCTAAACTTTATGGTACCTCTCACTCTAAAAGAAGGGGTAAGGGAATCCTTCATGACCTTACTACCTATGGTCGCATGACAGTGAACTCAATCAGGGATTTCTACGCAGGGCACATAAAACATAACTAATGGAAACATTACCAATGAACCACCAACACTTGAAAAAAGTAAAGGGAGGAAGGATCATTGTCTCACAACCAAAGGTAAATGCATTACCCAAAACTTTTACTGTGCAAGGAGATGACTGTCAGGAAAAAAATCCAAGGGTAAACTCTCCTTACCCAAAGTATTTACTGTGCAAAGGAGATGATTGTCAGAAAAAAATACCAAGGGTAAACTTGCCTTACCCAAAGTATTTACTGTGCAAAGGAGATGACTGTCAGGAAAAACGCCCAAGGGTAAAATTGCCTTACCCAAAGTATTTACTGTGCAAAGGAGATGACTGCCAGGAAAAATTCCCAAGGGTAAACTCACCTTACCCAAAGTATTTACTCTGCAAAGGGGATGACTTTCAGTAAAAATTCCCAAGGGTAAACTCGCCTTACCCAAAGTATTTACTGTGCAAAGGAGATGAATGTCAGGAAAAATGACCAAGGGTAAACTCGCCTAAGATATTGACAAGAAACTAATTAATTTCAAGGGCGTCTGCTCTACTATGTGCTAGACTATTCACTCTAAGAAGAGATGGTTGTCATAAATAAATTCAAAAGGAGAAATCATAGTACGGAAAATATAACTGGCAGCTACTACCATTACCTAGTGAAGGAGAACTTACGCTTTATTGGAAGGGACAACAACAATAATAAAACTATTACATAACTATATTAATACATCAACGATCAAGAACGTGTTCATTATCCTTCTGCCTAAAATGTCTTAGGATTTATATTCAAAAAAAAATTGTACTTTTAGTTGCCAGGATTTCATTTTGAAGCACACAAATCCAACAAGACTTGTCTAATTTTATATCAAAATTACAACACCTTACAATGATTTTAAAACTAAAATCCTAAATAAAACTTAATAAAATTTCAATGTCAGAATAGGAATACCATAACCGAAGGCAAAGAGTTGAAAAGTTTCCTCTGCAGTTGACGTTCCCTTCCTTCTCCCTCTTGCTAATCGACGAGACTTCACTGGTACCTCCTAGCCAATGCTAGGGGTACTCTTCTCCCCCCTCATCCCCTCGAGCCACAAAGGGGCCACGCACAACCACAACCAAAATACTCTAGCTCACAAATCACCTTGCAAGGTAGAGCTACCACTCTCTCTCTCTCGAGCTAGGTATCCCAACTCTCACAAGTAAAACCGGCCAAAATTTCTGCAATTTCTCATCGATAAAATCTAATACAAAGTACCAAGGAGTCCTCCACTCATGTCTCAAACTCTTTTACAATCCTTTTCATGATAATATATAGCATTAAATTCCAATATAACTCAATAAGGTCGAAATACTTAGGGTTTCACATTCAAAAAGGAGTTACAAACTAACTCCTATTTTTAGGGTTTAGTTTTTAACTAATTAAATTTGGCAAAAATATGTAAAAATAGGCTATAAAGATCCCTTCGAATATCCCAAACCATGAAACCTGTACAAAAACTGAGAGATATTTTTGTAGATGAACATGTTCTTGAGAAAACAATCTTTGAATTTGTTGATATCAATCACCATATGCTCGTAGTATGATCTTGAAGTTGACTGCAAAAACAATCAACTACAAGAAGTTTTGCAACAAATTGCAGTTTCACAACAAATCACAGTTTCACAAAAAATCACAGTTTTGATGATTTTAAAGAGGAAATAACACATGAACATAAAAAAATGATTGACAAGGAAAAAAATGACTCCCATGATTTTTTGACCATTATGGAGATAGGGTATCTCTAAAGTGATTTGACACGAGAGTTAGTCATTGTGAAAAACTAGGAGGTTTTGCAACGAATTTGAACTGATTGGTTGCAAGTCTTTAAGAGGTAAAATTTAGGTTGGGAAACCTATGAAACCGTTAGTACATTTGATAACATTCTCCCATGAATCTATTAATACATAATTTAAAAACTTAAGACTCACCCTCTTCAAATGATGACAAAGGATTCTAGGATAGAAATGTGACACAACTGACTTGACCTTGGACAACAATAAACACTTCACTTATGACTTGGAATGATAATATAATTCCCTTAAACATGACCCAATGAAAACCCCAAACTTGACTCATAAATGAGTGAACCCAATTTTTTTTTCATGGGACACTAACCCTAGGACCTTGACACATGGTCATGACCACAAGACTCAACAACAACAAAACAAAATGTTTGACTTTGTAAATTTATACTCACTAACATACTCTTCATGGCAATAGAATATGATTATGCAGAAGAAGTTGAAGTCGATCTTAGAGCATATCTAATAAATGCATTAGAAGAACTCGGGAAGGAAAGAAAGAAAAAAAAGTCACTCAAGGCAGAGTTAAAAATGAAAGAGGGATCTCAGAATTCCAACTCTGAAGAATTAGAGTAGATGGTCATGAGTCTAAAAATTCAAATAGAATAAGAAAAAATAATTGAGAAAATTATTATAATTCAGTTAGAAGAAAAGGAGAAAATGATTGGAAGCTTGGAAGCATAAGTAGTCTCTTTAAGAAAATATCTTCAGAAGAAATATATGTAGCAGAAGAGCACCAAAATCTTGGATCAAATCATCAGTAGTCAATTATCATCAAATGATAGGTCCATAATAGTATACAATCAAGTTCAGAATGAGAAAGGGTTGAGCTCCAAGGAAACAAAACAGGAAGTAGAAAAAAAAAGCTATGCAGAGATTGTCAGAGATTTAGTCAAGAAGGAAGAATGTAAGCCCCCAAAGAAGAACATTCCAGAAATAAATAATACTCAAGATGTCAAATTCAGAAGGAGTGCATCACAAAGAAGATCATCTATCCCCACATATATTGAACATAGGAATTCTCATAAGTAACAAAGATAAGAATCCCCATGAGCTATGGAAAGGAATATCGGAAAATGTGAAGCATTTTAGAGTGTTTGCAAGGAAGTGCTACATCAAAAGAGAAGATGGCAGGATTGAAAATTTTGACTCTTGAGTTGACAAAGGATGATTTGAATTTTATGAGAAGAATGAAATGAAAACATATTATTATTATTATTAACACAAATACAGAAGGAATAATAACAAAGATACAATGAAACTGGCTTATATTCAATACAAAAATATGCTGAAACTGTAAAATGCAGACTGAAAACAAGCTTGCTAGAATGGTGCTAGATTATCTCTGAGAAGAGATGTGACTACTATGCTAATTCACAAGAATATGAGTACAATGAGGCTCTTAATTTTTTTTTACAATAAACATGAATTCCAAAACCCTAGACATCAAAAAACCTAACCCTAGTATATGAAGCACCAAGAGTCATGTGGGCCCCATTGGTGTAAGTTAGTACATCAACTTCCCAGGGTCGTAACTTTTTCAGACAATATTCATTTTAGGTGCATGATATCCCGTTAGAAAGGTCTATCCAAGGACTACATATTATTCCATCAACATTTTTCTTTGTAAACAATTTGACTATGATGATGTCTAAAAACATTGTTTATGGCCTCAAAACGACCTCAGAAGTTCAGGACCTGAAAACTAGGAAAAAACTACCATACTGAAAAAATGCCAAGATGATCTAGTTGGAATAGGTGGGTGGACACCAACATCCGCCTGGATAATTCCTCCCCCCTTAGGAAGAAATGGTATCCATTTCATTGAGTTCCCCCATCATATGAGGAAATTTTTGATGAATTTGGCCACGGGTGAGCCACTTGCCTTGGTGCAGTAGCTGCCCTGCTTTGAGAACCTGATAAATATGGATCGTCTGTTGGTGAGTGCCATTAACCTGTGTTTCCATGATATGATCAGTGGATTCCTCTTCCATGCATTCAGGTTTGATATTTGTTTTTTTCAACTATTCTTCTATCTTTGAGGTGTGCAATAATGGTGGAAAATATGGCTAAAGGAGATCCACATTGAACACTGGGTGCAAGCCAAGGAAGGGGGAATGTTGAGATAAAAATGATTTTCAACCACAACCTTGGTGATGGTTTAAGGTCCATAATGAAGTGGACAAATCTTCCAATGGGGCGCTGTAAGGTGTTATTTCTACAAGTGCAACCAAACTTTATCTCCCACCTAAAACGTGTGTGGCACCCGATGTTGATCATGGAGTTGATTGTACTTGGAATTAGAATTTTGTAAAATATCCCAAACCTAATGCATGATGTGTTGGATCTTCTCAATGAACTGAGTGGGTTTTTCAACTTCTGTTTGAGCATGGGATGAGTCTTCCTGGGTGGCTGCAAGGGGTAGTGCAACATCCATGGGACCCAATGGTTGAAATTCCAACCCCACTTGAAAGTGGGTGTGGACAGTTGAGCTATGTAGGGATATTCTGTAGCTGTGATGAACATAGGGAAGACTCTCATTCCACATGTGAGGGTGCCTGGAATTTTACATGTGCAGGATATGTATGATCATCCCATTGATGACCTTGGTTTGGCCATTCATCTGGGGGTGAAAGAAAGTGGATTTGGTGAGCTTGGTGTCCAGTAGTGACCAGAGGATCGACCAGAATGTACTGATAAAATGACTATCTCGATATGATATAATGGTTTATGGTATCCCAAAATTTAGCCACACTCATTCAAGGAATATCTTTGCAGTGGACTCCATTGTGATACTCTTTTTTCATGTAACCATAATCACCATCTTGGAAAAGAGATCAATAAAAAAACAAACACAGTCATTTCCCTGCTTGGTGGATGGAAGGTCTGACATGTAGTCCATTGAGATGGATTCCCAAGGCCTGTCAGGAGTAGGGATAAGGGTTTACAAGCCTTTTTTATTAGTGGTTGATTTGGCAATAGCGAGGGTAGTGCAAGACCTGATATACTTGTTAACATCCTGTCGAAGTTTCGACCAGTAGAAATGTTGTTGCAACACTGCCACTGTCGTTTCTACGTTGAAGTGTCTTGCCACTCGACTCTAGTGGGATTCCAAAATCAACTTCACTCGCTCACTTGATGGAACACAAATATGGCCCAAATGGCACAACATCTTGTCTTGAATATGGAAATTAGTGACAACTATTTTTGTGCCCAACATTTGGTAGGTGGTGGCGAAGTCAGGATATTTCTCTTAGAGGTGGAGCCATCCGGAGGTCTCATGGCCGTAAGAGTCTAGCACTGTGGTAAGTTCCACTACTAGAGGTAGGATGAGGAAATAAATGTTGTGGTTGGTACTTCCTGTCTTATACTTGATGTTGAGGTGGAACTGCTGCAAGTATGTGGAACACTTATGATGGCAATCATTCTACAATTTTCCTTGTGTCTTCATGAACTACAACAACTGATGATTAATGTGGATGACTGTCTCCTTCCCTATAATTTAATGCCTCCACTAGCGGTAGGCTTGCGTAATGGAGTAAATTTATTTGTCGTAAGTAGGGTACTTACGGATGACATCTGATAGTGTCTCACTATGATAGGCCACAGGGTTTCCATGCTGAGTGAGAACTGTGCTCACAACATACTTTGAAGCATATGTCTCGATATCAAAGGGATGTTGCAGGCCAAGTAATGAAAGAACTAGGGATGGGCACAAGAACTACTTCAAATCATCGAACACTTGCAGTTGGGACAAACCCCAGAAAATTGTTTCCTTACCACCACCCTTGGTTACTTGCCTGAGGGCCCATGCAATATGGGAGAATCAAAACATGAACCTATGGTAGAAATTGGCAAGGCCTAAGAAGATCTAAAGCTTAGTGAGCGTGGTTGGTCCTGACCAATCACAGATTACCTAGATCTTGGATGGATCCACATGCACACCATGCACATCAACAATGTATCCTAGGTATTGGACCCTGTCCATGCCGAAGGAGAATTTTTCCGAGTTGGAATATAGATTGTGATGTCCCAGAGTGTGCATAACTTGCTAAATATGCTGCAAGTGTTCCACCAAAATCTTGTTGTAGATGAGAATGTCATCCAAATACACCACTACAAAATAATTGGTGAAAGTTCGCAAGATATATTCCATCATCCTCATGAAAGTTGTTGGGGCATTTTTCAAACCAAAGGGCATGACCAACCATTCAAAAATACCTTCTTTTGACTTGAAGGAAGTCTTCCATACATCTATATTCTTTATTAGGACCTGATGGTAGCGATACTTCAGATCAATATTACTCAATTATTTAGCCTCCTTGAGCTAATCAAGGATATCATCGATTCGAGGAATCAGGTACTGGTACCTGACTGTGATTTTATTTAGGGTCTGAAAATCAATATAGAGTTGCCAGGTCCCATATTTCTTCTTCACAAGTGCGATTGGGCTTCCACAAGGTGATGAGCTAGGTCGTATGTGCCCCTTTTGGAGTGGTTCTTGGATCTCACACTTGATCTCCTCATTTTCTAACAGAGAGAAGTGATAGAATGGCCCATTGGGTAGCAATGCATTCGGGGTCAGATCGATGGAATTCTTGAACTGATAGTGCACATGTACCCCAATATGTGAGGAAAAATTGTCTTTGTATTCTTCCATGACCTTATCCACTTTCTTCTTCTATGTGGAGAGGTCGTTTGCGAATCCTCTATATGTGGCTACAATATTTCACTCACTCTCAGAGAAAATGAAAAAGAAGAAAAATTTCCCCGTCTAAGAGATGACCTCCCTGCATTGCTTGGAAGAGATTAAGGAAATGGCACTAGGTGGGACTACATCAGGTATCCTATACAATATCTTGTTCAAGGTAATAATAACACTTCCAGGCCTAAAATCATATACGTCATGACGTTTCCATAAATAAGGTTGGACCAAAAGAATATCACAAACTTCAAGGGGAGAAACATCACACAATACCTCATCTTTGAAGGGCTTGATTCCATATGACAGGCAACACTGTTGGTTGACACAAAGATTGCTTCCTTGGCAGAGCTATTCCATAGTGTAGGGTTGCAGGTGTGGCATTGTCAGCAGGGCCAACCACTTGAAAACCTATGATGAGATGAGGTTATTATAGCTACCTCTATCAACGATGAAGGGTGACAGGGTGCCTTTCACCCACATCTGTGAATGAAAGAGGTGCTCGCCTTCCTCTAGCTCATCAAGTTCACTGGGTTGGATCTTGGTGGTAGCAATGATGGCATTGGGTTCCAAGTTAATGCTTCATCTCCCATTTTCTAGTTCTGACTTAGAGTCAGAAACCACAATTGATCTAGAGTCTTTCACCTCAATCAACAATGCCTACTTTGAACGACAATCAATAGTGTTATGCCAGAGGATCTTATGGAAGTCACACCACTTCTTGACATCTTTCTTCGTATTTCCATTATCCTTCTTTTTTTTCGGCTTAGAATGGTTGTCTTGAGGATGTCCCTCTTTGATATCCAGTTTGGGGCTGCCCTTTCCTTGCTTCTATTGTGAGGGGTTCCTAGACCCAAAATTTCACGTCTTTTGTTTAAGCTTCTGCTTGATTTTGACGCCATATCGATAGGCTGCACCCAAGGACAAGATGTTCAAAAACTCCATTTCTTCATGGATGTATCTATGTAGACCATTGCAGTACTTGAGAACCATATGTAACTCAAAATATTTGATACCCATCTTGGTGTGTAAGGTATGGAAGATATTTGTGAACTTTGGCACTGCTTGGTCCCATTCCTGCCACAATGTGGTCCATTTTGTATATAGGTCGTCATAAATTCCAACATGGTAGTATTGTTCCTCAATAGCATCCGTTAAGGAATCCTAGGTGAGTGAGACTATAAATAATGAGGGTTTCTCTGTTTCCCCTTTCTCACAGAAAGTATCCCACCAATCTTTGACATGGGGAACGACTTTGAGGAGTGAAAAAGTAATGTTTTCTCTATTCAAAAATTTTTGGATAGAAAAATACCCTTCTAGTAAATTCAACCGTTTGTCTACAAAATCTACTTCTATTTGACCTTCAAATATAGGAATTTCAAAGTTGATCTATACCTTGAAGGGGGCGGTGCCTCTGCTTGAGGAAGATGCATCTCCTATTGGTAGTCGTCAAAGGATTTGTGAAAACTTATCCATCATCTCGTTCCTCTGTTGCGTGAGGGATTCCTCGAGCAACAATTTGAAAGGATCTCCTGTCTCATTGTCTTTCTTTTCTCCTATCATGAAAGATATCTTGGGCATGCTAGATATTTTTTCCTCAAGAGAAACAATCTCAAGATGAAAATATTTGTACATTGATCTCGTTGGGCACATGCACTAAGAATGACAAGGAGAAAACTAATATGATACCACTAATTCAGAGTTTATGAGAAGAATGAAATGAACACATATTTTTATTATTATTAACACAAAGACACAAGGAATAATAATATAGATACAGTGAAACTTGCTTCTATTTAATAAATAAATATGCTGAAATTGTAAAATATAGATTGAAAACAAGCTTGCTAGAATGGTGGCGACTTATCTCGGAGAAGATATGTGATGAATGCACTCATTATCAAGAAGATGAGTACAATGAGGCTCAGAAATAATTTTTACAATAAACATGAATCATGTTATCACTATAACAATTTTTTATGGAATCCAAGTTTTGGGACTTAGCAAGAGGCTAAACTGGTGTAGAGACATGAGACACTAGAGGACGGGGCCATATCTAGCAAAAGGAGGCTAAGTATAGTGGAAGTGAGAAGTTGATGGGACCCGATGGTCCACATATCGAAAGCACCACAGATAAACGATCAGGGATCATTTTGGGTGGAGAACTAGCGCAGAGGTTAAAATGTATGAGTGGGCTTAGAATTCCAACCGTGGTTTCCTGTAAAGATACGTGGCATCCTCATATGCATTTCGGGGGGAAAAGTGGCTGAACTCGAAACCACTCCATCACACCCTGAAATCACGTGTTAAGTGCCATTAAATGTGTCAAATCCAATGGTCACATGTGGAAAGGAAACTTGACGGCCAATCAAATCATCTTGAGACACTTGTTTAGATACCATTGTTCCATGCAATTCCAAGTAAGCACCACCAAATAACCGATTTAAGACTCATCATTGGAAATCAATGGTCGAACGTAATAAGCCATTATCCCTATAAGGACTTTCGTCGGTAGCCCATGATTAGTACTTGATGGAAAATGCCACTCAAAACACAGGTGAAATTACTCTATTTTGGGTAATTGACGGTTTATTCCAGAGCGAGATAACTGCAAATCGAGTCACTCTTCCAATTCATGTACAATTGATGGAAATAGGTTCGTGTTCCCTAACAAACCAAAGGGGGATGAGGAGAAATATCTAGTGGTTTTCAGCAAACAAGGAAATTTAAATAATATGGCAGGGCTATCAAGTAAAAAGAGAGAAAGGGAGGATGTGTGACTCCTGACAACAAAATTTCACGCAAAATCTGCGGATGATCCAGGACCAGGTGAAGAAATCAGGTTGAATCCTATTATGAAATATTTGATCATTAATGGATATGCAGATGGACACTGCACACAAGATGGCGAGAGAAAAAGGAAAAAGCGACAGAAGGAGGAAGTTAAAGCTGGGACAATTAAAGGTATTGAAGAAGACCAACCTAGTTAGCTTGACACGTTAAAGGAAGAGATTGAAAATCTAAAATGAAAAAATTCACGACGGGCTAAATTGAGTTCATTTTAGGGAATCTTGTGATTTTGTAGAAAGGTGGCATTCGAGGTAAGGATCTCAAATATTTTGGTTCTCTATTTGTAATGTTCCCTAGAAAGTAGGAGTTTGGTTTTAGTACGTTACTCCCTCTGTAAACGATATCTATTTTTGGAATCTTGGAGAAGATGATCCGTTTTGGGTCTCATATGTAATTTATCTATATATACCGTTAAAAAGATAAATGAACGGTTCGACTGGCCGAAGAAGGGCCTTCCCTTGTAGCAGGAAAACTTTGTGATTTCTTATGAATTTTAATATAAGCAGAGAATGTTTTCTTAGATATCCGAGATTCGTCATGGTGTTGATGTTCAATATGTTTTCTTGTATTTCATATTCATGAATGTGTTTTTCTGCTAGTGATAATCTTTAAGAAAAGAAAAAAATCACCTTGCTAGCGCTCTTTATCATATTGATTATACTTGTTATGTGTTTATTGGTTCCTGGTTCATAATTCACCCTGGATTGTTGTTTTGTTTTCAGTAGCCAACATTTATGTTTCTTCTTCTAAATCTATACCAAGAGATTTGTCCCCCGTTAGACTCCGCTTGTCATAGTGGTTTTTTCTTCTATTCTACTGCCATCCCATATTTCTTATTTGGCTGAACATCATACCTATTTTTCCTCTGTTCCCTCTGGAATAGATAGCTTATAAATCTTCGTACGATTTTAGGAATTGACTCCATTGCCCAATGGCCCTGCCCTCTAGTTTTGTCCTACCACTTTTAAAATTTATCCTAATACATAATCTAACCTCTATGAGTGAATTGCCAAATATTTTGAGTATTTTCAATAGCTATATGCATGAGAGATATATCTCTAGTTGGAAGCGTTAGAATCCAACCTAAAGTTGGTTGAAAAAGTTACCTCTATCATTTGTCTATCATCCAGACAAAATTTACAGAGTGCTAACATTCCGGTGCCGTTGCCGGGGAACGAAGGTGAAATATTCCCTGGGAGAAACGAAAAAGTTTGGATCTGAGTACTGATGGTGAAACCTATCCAGACACATAAAGGCTATACATCATTCACCTGGTGAATCCATTTTCAAGAATCTAGAATTCAAAATTTTCATGGTGACTTCACTGTCCAAAAACTCAATAGCCTAAAGATTTTATTGGCGACTCCACTCAAGATTCAAATTTGATTTAGAGACTCCACTGGAATATGATATCCCTTGACAGATGTATGAAAGGACATCATGGGAGAAAACAATTACGTAAAGTTGAGTTTTTTCCAAGACATAATATTTTTTGTTATTAATTACCTTTTGTCATTTCCTAAACATGCTAAACAAATTTTTCTTCACCTACTGCATTCAAATGATGATCATGAGAATATTGCAATTGTATATCCTCCTCTTAAATTTATACACACATATCCTCAGTTTATCACTGATTTTGATTAAAATATCCCAACTGAGCCATGTGATAACCATAACCAAGTTGATGAGACTCATGAAACCAAAGCTGATATTTGACCTCCTGTACTTGATCCAACACCCTCCAAGACTCAACATAGATACAGACCCTTAAAATTACCTCATATCCTTCATGATTTTCCTCCAAAGAACTATAAGTACCTACCTGTGTTTGATGGAGAGCCTGATGCCATCACAGCTGAAAAACACATCCAAGAGTTTGAGAATTTTATAGATTTGATTGAGATTAACCATGATGATGTTTGTATAAGGGCCTTCTCTCAATCCTTGAAAGGAGATACCAAAGAATGGTTTAAACATTTGCAACCAGAGACAATTAGCTCATGGGAAGAATTGAAGAGTGTTTTTTCAGAGTTTTGGGGCAAGAAGAAATCTTTGGATCTACAAATTACAGAGTTCTATGCCTTAAA
>ML803120.1:4076-15770 GCA_009831015.1 Picea engelmannii
ATATATATATATATATATATATATATATATATATATATATATATATATATATATATATATATATATATATATATATAATAGAATTTTCAAAAACATATTTATTATTTATTGTAATTATAATATGATGAACTTGTTTAAAAAAAAATAAATGAATAATATAAATATTTCTTAAATATTTAAAATTTTATATATTATAAATTTATTTATTTTTCTAAAATTTAATGTATTTATAAATGTGAAATAAATTAATGCGAAGGTTATCAAATTTTATTTAAAATTTATTAAATTATTCAACACACTTGGTTAAACTTATGAGTAGTATTTAAGAATATTCATTTTTAATACGTTAAGAAATAATATTTTGTGTTAAATTTATGAGTGATATTTAAGAATATTAGTTTTAATATATTAATAAAATAATATTTTAGTTATTGAAAAAAAAAACTTTATTTAATTTATTTTTTTATTAAATTATTTCTAAAAATTAATATATTTAAAAACCAAAATTATGTTATTCAATTATCTATTTATATTATTTTATAAGATTTATGAGATTGATACAAGGAGAATGGATATTATTACCAAATTGCAAGTTTCTTGGTATATATATATATATATATATATATATATATATATATATATATATATATATATTGAATCATTATCATTAACATCTTCTTTTTTGGATCTTTGTTTCTTTTCTTGATGACTTTTTTAGGATTTGTATTTCTTTAAGAAATTTTGTCTTCATTATGTTTTCATTGTGAATGGAGAATTTCCTTTTTCTTTATGAATATTTTTTTCATTCATCTTGATAAATTTGGTTTCATTTATTTGCTAATTCTATATTTATTATATAAAATTATTAAACTTGTTAATGAAAATTTCATGAAGCATTTGATTTTGAACATTTTATAGTTCAAACAAAATTCTAATTCTCAAAGGTTTCTATTTATTACAAATCCATATTTATATGGTTTTCCTGACATCGAAGGCCTTTTCTTTTTCCTGTAGCTAATTTCATAGCATCAATGGCCTTCTTTGTGATCTCTCACGAGCTTACGTGAATGATTACATGGAAATAATCTTGACATAGTAATTTTCTTTTAATGACCATCATGTTGCCTTCTTGTAGCTTCTAAATTTCCTCTCAACGTTTAAGAGTAGTTAATGTGTTGGTGTCCAATTATCCTAAAACCACATTTTGGGCCTACCATTGAAATTTTGTTTCGTATATTTTTTACACTCATTTTGTAATTCATTTTGTAATTTATATTTAACGTGTGTTGGCTTGGTTTTGAACCTTGACAATTTAACTAGTCCATTTTTTATTTTCATTAACTTTGAGTGTTGGAGTTTGAAGTGGTGTGCCTATATATGAAAGTCTCTTAAGGGATTTTGAAGAAACTTCCCTTGTAAGTGGATTTGGATGTGATAGTGTTATTTGGTTGTTGTTTTTTTCACAGTATTTCTTTTTATAAGATTCATATGATAAGTTTGTTGGTAGCAGATTTTTTTTTGATAAATATTATATTGAGATGGCTTTGCTTATACTTTAGTCATATCTAAACTTATTCTTTCACATCACTGATTTTTTTTAAGAAGGCTTGGCTTGATGTAAAGATGCAAGGAGATAACTAAGTATGATGTTTCCATGATTCTTAAACATTATGGTAAGTACCAAAACTATGATAATAGATGAGTTTTGATGTTTTTAACTTAGAATTATAAAATTAGATCTTATCTTTATCTTATCCCGTCTTAATATCATAGTTAAATAATACCTATTGTATTTAAGCGATATTTTAGTTTAAAAATTGAAACATTTCAAATCAATCACATTTATTGAATGAGAAGTGTCATGAATAATATCCATAGCACTCAATAGGTTGTCTTATTCAAAATTAGGATAACGTTGGAAACCTTGGAACTTGTAATATTTGCTAGAAGGTCACCTTAATCATTTGAAAATATTGGATTAATACCATAGGGAAAAATATCGAAACTAAATGGTAGGATTCATCAAGGGTTGAATATTTTGGACCAATTATCAATAGGTTTTGGTAACACATTTGTGACCCCTGCAACAATGAAAATAAATTTCAATTATTATGTCGATATGCACTTTGTATAGCCTAGGTGGGTGAGATGTGTCATGTCTATGACTCATGTCGTCTCACACAAAAATCAATGCAAAAAGAATAAACACAATGTTTCCTCACAATTAAAATAAAAAATATGTATAGTAAATTTGGCAAACATAAATACAATTACTAAATAGAACATATTAAATTCTATATATCCTAATATTAAAGATATTGTAACACTCATGTCATCATATGTTGGCCCAATATAATATTTTACAAAACTAAAAATACAATAATAGTACTATTGCTTGAAGGTATCATTGGTTATGGGAACCTCTTTGGTACTTTTCTTCTGTTGATATTTTTGGTAGATGCTGGAGGTATTAACCTCCACACATAACTTTGACAAGACTAGAATATTCTGGGAAGCAAGAGAAACCCTAAAAGCCTTGGAAATAACCCTAGAAGACAAGTTGGCTAAAGAGATCATTCATATTGAATTTCTAGCCTCCAGAAAGAGAAGTCGGCCCAGAAAAATAAGGAAGAGAAGTATAAATACAGGATGCCAGAGCTCATTTGGACACACACAGCTCGCAGCTACAGAAATTCAGTAAGTGCGCAAGTTTGGAGAGTAGTTGCAGTTGCAGCTACTGCAACTAGTATTTTTGGTTTTATGCTTGGACTTTCTCTTGGTTATGGTTTGGACTTTCTACTTGGTACACTAGCTTTGGAGAGTAGTATGCTACCTTGATTGGCCTTTGGAAATAGGGTTGTCTTTCGGAATTATTCTCTCTGTCAAGGTTAAGGTGCTCGGGGGTGGCTTCGACCTATGGTTGGGTGAAAATATTGCTATATTGTCTATGCTTAAACAAGCACACCTATTATTTCTAACAGTTTATGGGCCCACACTATCTTCAAACGGTCTAACCACTGGAAGATAGATTGGGATTATTTGCTCAATTACAGTTGCAGTTGCAGCAACGAAAACCTAACCCTCTTGTTAAGGCACCTTAAGTGAAGAGCTTTACCTAATTCCTAGATAGCCTAGTGTGCCCTAGCCTAGCGCACCTCCTGGTACTCTCAGCAATCTAAGACGTCAAGTTTGAGTTTTTGGTCAAAGTCAAAGGTTGACCAAGTCAAAGCAGTCATGACTTACTCTATGAAGTCATAAAACAAGTTAGAAGGGACTTCTAACTTCAGAGCATGGAAGACAATGATTGATCTCATCCTTGCCAAGAATAAAGTGTTGGATATCGTGAAAGGAAAGATCGTGGAACCACAGTTTGAAGAAGGAAAAGAGAAGGAACCTCAGAACGTCATAGTTATGGAGAAGTTCAAGAAAAATGGCATTAATGCCATGAGTATCATAGTGGGCTCTGTAAAAGACCACTTGATACACTACATATTGCATATTGAATCATCTAAGAAGATGTGTGATGTCCTAACTAACCTCTTCTCAGTCAGAAACATTGGACAAGTAATGAGTCTGAAGAATGAGCTCTGTGATATGAAAATGAATGATGATGACAACATAACATCATACTTGGTAAGAATATCTCAGTTAAGATATCAACTACAAGCTATTGAAGAAATCATTTCAGTAAAGGAACTGGTAAATATAGTACTCAATGGCCTTCCCAAGGCATGGGATGCATTTGTCGCGAGCATGAACACAAGAAAGGACTATCCCACATTTGAATAACTTTGGACTTGTTGTGCACAAGAAGAATCAAGGATTATTGCAAAAGAGAAATTCCAAAGGAAAGATGATGATCAAACCTCACAACAAATTTCAAGAAATTCAAGAATAAGAAGAAGTTTGACTCAAGGAAGAAACCAAATCTCGAAAAGGATATGTCAAAAATACAATGCTTCGACTGTTGAAAATATGGCCACTACAAGAATCATTGTCCTAAGTTAAATAAAATGAAGGAAACACACGAAGCAACAGTTTCCAAAGAAAAGGAATCCTCAAAGAAAGTCAAACAAGGTGAAGCAAGATTTCTTCTTCTAAGTCAAGGTAACAATATTCTTCAAAGTTCTTGTACATACCATGTTTACATAGTTTCTGTACATATCATGCATATCTATTTCTTAGAATATAACATTTTCAAGTGAAACAATACCTATGGAAGAATAACAAGATAAGGATTTTTATCACGATGACTACAAGTCAAGCAATACACATGAAAAGATGATGTATGTTGACAATCCTTGGTAACAATTCTTGTGGAAGCTATTATATAAGTAACAACTACTAGATAATCCCAAATTATAATCAAATTTGAAGAGACCAAAAATAATTCAAAACAAAAAGAAGTCAACAATCAAGAGGAAATTAGAAAAAGACTTGTGACACTTTGCAGAAGGAAATAAGGATGCAGATGGAAGTGTGGACTCTCTTAGTTGGAGGGAGATGATTACAGAATTCCAAAAGAAGAGAATGCATTCATGCATGAAGAAAGGATTAGGAGGGAGATAATCCTAAATGATATGATCCATTGAGGATTATGAAGTTATTTCCATGTTCCCATTGAAACTAGCAACCATGATAAGCAACACGTGTTCAGAAGAAGTCTTCTTCGAAAAGAAGCCTTAAAGTATCCTTGGTTTTCCATCTACATCCATGATCCCATGATAAAAGGAAGAAGTTGGAATCTTCAAGGCATGGAATCTATAGAAGACTCCATGGACCCAAGAGATAAAGAGAAACATGAGGAGGAACATGAAGATTCCAAGAAATAAAGAAAATCTAGAACAACCAATTATTATACCGAGAATCACAAAGACTACCAGCTTGGTTTGAACCCACTAGAAGCAATCGAGAAAAAGAAATGGAAGTTATGATAAAGAAAAATGTTTGTAAGAAAATGTGAAAAATACTTATGAATGGAAGCATGGCAAGATTCATAGGTTCTTCCAGAAGGAGGGAGAATTCTATGACAACATCTTGTTTCAGTAAACCAGACATACCTCTTGTAGTATCCATGGATTGGAATTTACATGTAAAAGATTGTTCTTCAAAATAAATCAAGTGAGAAAGAATCTTATACCAGAAAAAGACCCATGTATGCAGATATAAGAAGACCTTCTATGGATTCAAACAACTTGATGCAGAGTATCTCATATACAACATAAGTGTGGTGAAAACTTTCTATGATAGAGATAGTGTATCAGAATAGTTACTCAAAAGTTTGGAATGATGGATTGCTAATCCATGGAAAACTCTCTTAATAAAAGAAGGAGCGCTACTTGGATATGTTTCAGTTTGAGCCTTGCCACAATATCATGAGCTAGTAGGAAACAAAAGTGTTGAATTCGACCATGATATATTGTAATGATGAGAGCTATATGAAGCCTTCAGAGAAAACCAGTGTTCCATGACAGACCGAAGTACATTGAGATCAAGCATTATATTATCTGTGATGAAATCCAGAAAAGAGAAGTGGTTCTCCAATATATCTCCACAGATGAGAAGATAGCAGATATTTTGGTAAATCCTTTGTCCAAGATGAAAAGTTTGTGTACTTAAGAAACAAGTTGGGGCTCGTGGAGATGAATTCCTTATTGAAAATGGAAGATATTACTCCTAGGTTGGGAGGGAGCATTGATATGTTATGGATAGTCATTTTTTCAGTTTGAAAAATGGTCTAGGATGAGCAATTCCTTTCCAGTTCGGAAAGTGGTTTGAGATTTTTGATAGACAGGCATTTTCCAGTTTGGAAAATGGTCCATATCAGACAGTCATTTCAATAATGAAAATGGTCTGATAGATTGTTGATGTACCATAGACAACGATTTCCCTTGTGGCCAGTGTGGTGGAATGGTCTAGGGCAGTCATTCTTCTTGGAAGTCACTCTAAGAAGTGGTC
Source organism: Picea engelmannii (assembly GCA_009831015.1). Classification (NCBI taxonomy): domain Eukaryota; kingdom Viridiplantae; phylum Streptophyta; class Pinopsida; order Pinales; family Pinaceae; genus Picea; species Picea engelmannii. Next base: position 10,035 of record ML803120.1, read on the forward strand.
AAGTAGAATGGTTCACCTCGTCAAGCAGTCATTCTTTCGAAGTTCACATTTGTGAGTAGTTTCAAAAAATGGTCCATTTTGGGAGTTGGTGCAGGACAGTCATTTCCATTAGGAAATGGTTCGAACAGTCATTCCCTAGGGCGGACTCATTCTATATAGGTTTCACTATGATTAGTGCCAGAGGAATGGTCCAGGTTCAGCAATCAGGGATAGGCATTCCCTAGGGCAGACTCATTCTCTTCAGGTTGCACTATGATTAGTGTCGAAGGAATGGCCCAGTTAGGTGAATGGTCCAGGTTCATAAATCAGGGATATTTATTCTTCTATGCTTGAGAAAAATATTCCAAATAGCCCATGGTTGATGTTTTACCTTCTGAGGGCAGATACTCTTCTAGATATCACAGATGTGAGTGGAATAATGACCCAGATGACTCATTTTGTATCATGATACTGTTATGCAGGTTGATATCGGATTATATGATTACTTTGGATATTGTATGTCTCTAGACAGTAGATGTATTCCATTGTGGTGGATGTGTTCCACCGGTTGTGACTATGTGTCACTAGCTAAATATCCATGTGCTACTTGGTGTGGTTGTGTACCAATGGATAGTAGTTTTTTACTACTATGGATAGACACAGTTGTGTTCTATTGAATGGAATTGTTTTTATTTCCATGAAAACTATCAATAGTGTTGGAAATGATTACCAGCTAGATGGATAGTCAGTGTGCTAGTGGACAGATATTCTCTAGGCGAAAAATGTTCTAGGATAGTTATTCTTCTGGGACATGTGTCTGGATTAGAAGAATAGTCTGTGTAGCCCATGGTGTGGCTTCTAGCATCTGTTGGAACAATTATTCTTCTAGGACATATGTCCAAATTAGAATAAGAGTTCTTGTATCACTCTGTGGAGTGAGTGACTTATTCAGCATCATGCCTGATTACTCAAATGGAGTATGGATTCGAGAGATGATGCAGTTGATGCTATTAGATGATACGGATAGTGATGATGGTGCTCGTGATTTAATCATGAGATAACATATGTGGATATGATGATGCTACCGATCTAATGGTATGTTTGTGCTCAAGACCATTGCTTTCAATACCTCCCTAGCTAGGAGGGAGTGTTGATATTTTTGGTAGTTTCTGGAGATATTAACCTCCACGTGTAACCTTGACAAGACTAGAATATTATGGGAAGTAAGAGAAACCCTAAAAGCCTTGGACATATCCCTACAAAACAAGTCAGCTAAAGAGAATAATTAATATTGATTTTCTAGCCTCCATAAAGAGAAGTCGTCCCAGACAACTAAGGAAGAGCAATATAAATACAGTATTCCATAGATCATTTGGACACACACAGCTCGCAACTGCAAAAATTCAGTAAGTGCGCAAGTTTGGAGAGTATTTGCAGTTGCAGTTACTACAAGTAGTATTTTTGGTTTTAGGCTTGGACTTTCTCTTGGTTATGGTTTGGACTTTCTGCTTGGTACGCTAGCTCTGGAGAGTGGTATGCTACCTTGATTTTCTTTTGGACCTAGGGTTTGCTTTTAGAATTATTCTTTCTATAAAGGTTAATGTGCTCGGGGGTGGCTTCGGCCTATGGTTGGGTGACAATATTTATGTATTGTCTATGGTTAAATGAGCACACCTATTATTTATAACATCTTCATTGTGTTCTATCAACTCACTTTAGCAAAGCCGAGTTTCCTTATACATATATATAAGTGAGTGTGTGTCATTAAATTTAAATTAACATAAAAATAAAAATATAACCTATGTGGATGGAAATTTTTTTAAGTCCTAATCTATCTCAATCAAGATTTATTTTAAAAAGCCTTAGCCAAAGTCAATCACTTGGAGTAAGAAAATAAGGAAATATAGATATGCATGTTTCTCTTTGTTTTTTGTAGTCAATGAATTTCATATGGTACGTTTAAGGTATTGAATTGAGAAAAAAAATAAAGAGACATCCCTAAAATAAAATTACAAATTAAAATAATAATAAATGTTCATTATAATAAAATAAACCAGCATAGATTCATTATAACTCTAAATTTATCAAATTTCAAAAGGGGTCAAATATTTTAATGTACAAACTTTTTAAGAGTGTAAAATTTGTAAAAAGATTTGTACTTTAAAAGATTTGATTCCTCTCAACGCTTGTTAAATCCAAAGTTAAAATAAATATAATTCTAATTAGATGAGGTTGCGTAAAACCTCTACTTCTAAAGTAAAACCTAAATCTTGTTGAGGTTAATTCGATGAGGCTACAAATATTTGTGTTTAGCAAGGCCTTAGCCTTATGTTCAATTGATTATCGCTTTATGTGTTGAATAATTTGCATTATGTTTAAGAGAACATCATGGAGGTTGTCGATGTTGGTTATAAATCATTAGTGTAAGTATTCCTCACATAATGATGTGGAATTTCTTAAATATCCATCATTGATTACAATTCCACAATTTTCTCTCCTAATGAGAGAAGAAATGATAACTAGGATTATAAGATTCTTTCATTCCCCATTTTTTCAATTTTTCATCCTTTATTGAAAGGCTCAACCTGTACTTAGGAGGTTGTGCAATTTTTTAAGAGTTATTCTTAAGCTCGAGCTCAATAGGAATGGAATTATTTCTATCAATTTCCTTTACTTTTGAATCTATTACCAAGATATTTTATAAAAGAGGTTGTGCAATTTTTTGAGAGTTGTTCTTAAGCTCGGGATCAATAGGAATGGAATAGAATTATTTCTATCGATTTCCTTTACTTTTGAATCCATTACCAAGATATTTTATAAAACTATAATTTTTGGGGAATATGTTAAGCATGTTAACTTCCTTAGGGTATGCTCAAAGGATAACTTAACCTACTTAGGGTATGCTCACAGAATAACTTGACCTACTTAGGGTATGCTCACAGAATAACTTGACCTACTTCAATAAGTTTGAGACTAATACATTTCTTGATTCCTATAGTACTTCCCACATATTATACTTATTTCTCGATGTCTAAATCATAGTTTTGAATTGAAATTTATGGCATGAAATTTTCTTTCATAATCGATGGATAATATTAATGGTTTTAGGAACACACAAAAATTAACCTCAAATTAACATGCCACATTTGAATTTGTGAACTACATGTCATCGTTTGCATGTACTCCACTACTTGGGACACCCTAATGTGTAGATTAGGTCAAAAATAAGCATCCCCTTCACATATAATAGAGATATTTGTTTCGAGGATCCATTTGTAAATATCATGTGGTTATAAATGTTGAAATTCAAGTTCTATTTGAGTATGTGTTTACTTGCTAACATCTTATATAATGGTATATGGACATAATTGAACAACTTGGTGGCTATTTCCATGAAATAGATACCAAGGTTAACTTGGGACACTTTTTTTTTTAATAGCACACTTTTATTTCATATTTAAATTTTGATATCATATTGGTTAATATTGGAAAGAATAAATGTGGCACCATGGAAATAACAATCAAAGTAAATAAATTAATTGTTGCAACTATGACCAAATATGAAAATTAATAATTTTGTAAAATCATGATGCCAAATGAAAGAGTCTTTCTCCTAACACACTTTTATCTTAATGCACTTCCCTTTGAAATGCAAGGATATGAGCTAATTATGCTAAAAGTGTGTTGTGCATTTTACACTAAAATTTCCTTACATAAGATTTCAAATAAAAGTGTGTTGTGCATTTTACACTAAAATTTCCTTACAGAAGATTTAAGATTTCAAATTTAAAATGATATGCACAAAAATTTGAGTCGCTTTAAACATGTTTAATTCATGTTTGTTTCATGAAATCACATTGACTTTATCTTGTCAATATGAAAACCATAGATGGTAAAAGAGTGGGTTTTCTATTGTTCCTATGATGAAAAATGTTTTTAACTCACTTACTTTTACTTTAAATGTCCAATGTGCATAGGGATGAAGACAAGGCCAAGTATCTCATCGTGAAGGAGGAGGATGTATGGGAAAAATTCCCTTGGATCATTGAAATGAATCTCAATTACAAATCTCGAAATAATTCAATGTTATGTACCATATGAAATGTGCACTTAGGTACTCACATACACTTACTAATTGGGAGGTTATTTTCACGGTCCACCAATATTCTATGTTCATGTGTGACACACCCAATAATATTACAATACTTTGAGGTTGTTTCTTTTCCTATTTATATTTTTTGATTTTTTTTTTGTAATTTTTCTTGAATTAGATTGTACTCTTTTATGTTTGAAAATCTAGTTAACAAGTACATACTTTGGTTAGTAAGTGATCTCTTTCTACATGTTTCAAGCTTTAAGGTAAGGACAATTTTAATGGAAATTTATCTTAAAATGTAAAAATCTTGGCGAATCTTACTAGTCTTTAATATGCAAAATGTAAAATGTTTGGCGATATTTTTGTAAAAATATTCAAATTTATAAGGATTTTATATAGTCTTTTATAAAAAAAAATGGTTATTTTTAAGGTAAAATAATTTTATCTTATCGAAAATGGGCGAATCACTTTTAAAAAAATTGGAATTGGTAAATCGTTTTCTAGGAAAAAACATGGAAAATTGGCCCATAGGTGAAATTTAGCCACTAAAATTTTCCCTGCCCCTAGGACTACTTTCCCCTTTTAATCTCCATTAGCTCTATATGGACACCTTTGGTTAGCTTGGCTCCAACTTTGTAGATTTCATTGATTCATCCTCGGGCATCTAACATAGTCACCAAATTGATGAAAACCCTCTAGAGTTTTCATTTTCTACAAGGCCACATTTAATGGTTGTTTTTACCCCCGAAATGAAAAGTGGCGCTATTAGTAGAACTCTTTTTGGGGGGGTTAAAATCACATTTTTTTCAAAACCATGGCCTTAGCAACCAATACCATTGCAACAAAAAACTTAAAATCAACCCCTAATCAAAAAGAGGTGCTAGTAGTAACACCCTCTTCTTTTTTTTCGGGGGGGGTAAAATTACAACTTGTTTGAAACCATAGCCTTAACAACCAATACCATTGCACCAAAATTGTTAAATTAAATCCCAAATTGAAAAGTAGTGCTAGAAATAGCACCCTCTTTTTTTTTAGTGTTAAAATTACAACTTATTCAAAACCATGGCCTTAACAACTAGCACCTTTGCAACCAAAATATTAAAATCAAGCATTAAATTGAAAAGTAGCGCTAGAAATAGTATGCATTTTGGGGGGGGTTAAATTATAATTTGTTTAAAACCATGACCTCAACAACAAATATTATTGCAACAAAAAATAAAAATATAACCCCCGAATCAAAAACCGGTATTACTAGTGAAACTCCTTTTTGGAGGGCTCAAAATTGCAACATTTTTTAAACCATAGTCTAAAAGGGTGGTAATGTTGCAAGGAAAACTCAAAAAAGAGAAAAGATGTATGAAAAAATAAATCTAAGGGAATATATAAAAGTCATTTAATTTAAAAAGGGAAAAATAAATATAAAAAGGATAAATCACAGCCTTCTCTTCCCTTGCCTTCATTTAAAAAAAATATATTAAAACCCACCACTCATTTATGTGGTGGGGGGATGGAGTAAGGGGGAAATGGACCCACCAACCATTTAATTGATGCACGAGAGGGTTATGGGAGGGGGTAGAGTTGTGAGGGAAGGGAAAGGGGAGGTTAGCAGTGAGTGGAATAGAGAGAAAAGAAAAGGAAAGATAGGGAGGAATGATGGGGTT
>ML803120.1:32667-61899 GCA_009831015.1 Picea engelmannii
GCCTCCAGTAGCATCAACGCCAGAGGGTTCTAACCCCCAAGGAGAAGAACAAGTCATTGGACATGATAGTATTTTTGTGGGGGATGTGGTTGGGTTGATGAGGGTCCTTTCAGAGGATGTGAGATGCCTTGATTAAATGTCTAGATAGAGATGAGGAAAGGGTGCTTGTACCCCCTGAGGGTCCATAATGCGCCCTAGCCTGTACTAGTAGCATACACAAAGAACTCTAGAAGGTCAAGTTTCTTGAGTTATTGGGTGCCACAGACGGTGCCGCCTCCAAGGAATTGTTGGAGAACATGGAAATGTGCTTCTCACTTCGTGACTACACCTCCAACATGAAAGTTCACATGGCGGCATTTCAACTGAAGGGGAGTGCTCTTCTATGGTGGAAGACACTTCTTCCACAACTGAACATGGTCGTCGAAGACGTGTCATGGGAACTATTTGAGGAGTGGTTCTGGGAGAGGTATTTTTCAAAGGAATTCATTGAGCGCCAGCTCAATGAGTTCAACACTTTGCGATAAGGCGATCATACGGTGCCCGAGTAAGAGGCTTGATTCATGGAGCTTCTAAAGTATGCTCCACATATGAACACCAAGAATCTCAAGGTCAACAAGTTTTTATTCGGCCTTAACATCAACATTCGTGTGAAGGTGAGGATCCTAATGCCTCAGACATTGCACAATACATTCCAAAAGGACCTCATTGCTGAGGAAGAGCTTATCAATGGGGGTCAGAGCAGGACTCCTATGAGATTGACGGGACAAGTGAAATTTGGTGTGCAACAACATAAAAAATCATATAGACATGCAGCAGGGTATGGAGGCTCTCCGAGAGGATCAACATTCATGATACCACAGAAACCAACACCTTAGTAACATACTCCCTACATAGGACCACAACATCGACAACAACGTCGTCCACAACACCAATAGTTTAGTCATGTTCAACTGAATAGAATAGGGTTTCAGGATGGTGGGCCAACAAATTGTACTTCAGGGACCAGGAGTACTGGACCAAAGACCGAATGCTGGACCTGTGGAGAGCCACATTACCATCGTGACTGTCCGGTTGAGAGGGCCAAAAAACCCGGGTCAACCAGACACACTACAATAGGAGATTTGGACAAGGCCCATCGGATTCATGCAGTGGTGAATAACCGCCAGGCCGAGCACTAGTCTACTATGCTCGAGACGTTAGGTACCATCATTGAACATACCTTTAGTATTTTGATAGATCTCGGTGCTACAGAGAGATTTATTTTTGGTGCAATGCTAAAAATAATTAAGTTAAAGGCAGTCGAACATGATGAGTTTAGCTACGTGGAAATGGCTTCCGGAGAAAAGAAAAAGGTTGGAGGAAAGGTTATGGACTGTAGCCTCAACATGGGAGATTTTTTAATGAAGGCCAACTTGTACGTCACAATATTAGGATGTTATGACGTTGTGATCAATATGGACTAGTTGGAATTGCATGATGCGATACTCAACTATAAGACAAAACAATTGAGTTTGACCGATGATGAGGGACATAGATGGGTGATTGTAGGAAGAAACCAAGGAGTTTCCCTAAGGCTCATCTCTTCCCTACAACTATGGAAGAGCATTAAAAAAGGATGCAATCTATATGCAATCTTAGTGCTAAATGACAAGGGTGTGGTGGAAGGATTAGAAAACCTTCTGGTAGTACAAGATTTTGCGGACGTGTTCCCAGAAGAGTTACCAGGTTTTACGCTTGAAAGAGAGCTGGAATTTACCATCGACTTACAACCTTGAACTGAACCGATAGAAATAATGCCTTATCAGATGTCAATGCCCGAGTTATAGGAGTTGAAAATGAAATTGAAGGAGTTGTTGGACCTAGGACTTATACGTCCAAGTGTGTCACCTTGGGGTGCACCTGTTATTTTCATACGGAAGAAGGATGGGTTGTGGAGACTCTGAATTGACCACTGTCAATTGAACAAGGGAAACGATCAAGAACCAATATATGTTTCCAAGAATAGATGATTTGTTTGATCAAATGAAAGGTGTGACTGTGTTTTAGAAGATCAAATTGAGATCAGGATATCACCAGTTACAGATCAAGGAGGAAGACATTCCTAGGACCACATTCAATACGAGGTTTGGGTATTACGAGTTTACCATTTTACCATTTGGATTGACAAATGCCCCAGGGGTATTCATGATCTTGATGAATGGGGTGTTCTAAGAATACTTGGACAACTTTGTTCAAGTATTCATTGAAATTTTTTTGATATATTATCGAACGATGAAAGAACATGAAAAACATTTGCGCTTGGTACTACAATGTTTATGAGAGAACAAATTATACGGTAAACTATCGAAATTCTCTTTTTATAAATCGAGGATTCATTATTTGGGGAATTTTATCTCCGGTGAAGGCATCGTTGTGGATCCCGTGAAGGTGGAGGCTATTATGGAATGGCCTGTGCCAAAAAACATACCAGAAGTACATAGCTTCATGCGTTTAGCTGGGTATTATCGACGATTCATCGTAGGTTTTTTGAAGATAGCAAATATGATCACAGAATTGCAGAAGAAAAGCAAAATTTTTGTATGGAACGAGAAATGTGTGGAAACATTTCGAAGGCTCAAGGAGCTATTGACGACAACGCATATACTAAAATTCCCCGACATGGATGAGGACTTCTTGGTATGCACAGACGTATCTAAGGAAGGCTTAGGCAGAGTCTTGATGCAAGACGGTCGAGTGATCACTTACATCTAAATGAAGTTAAGAAAGCATGAGGAGAACTATGCGATGCATGATTTGGAGTTTTTTGCCATTGTGTATGCCCTGAGAGTGTGGAGGCACTATCTGATTGGATGAAAATTCGAACCGAAAAGAGACCACTATGGTTTGCAACAAATTTTTACGCAAATTGACTTGAACGTGCGACAAAGGCGTTGGTCAGAACTGCTTAGCAAGTATGATTTTGAGATTACCTGCATAAAAGGAACAATGAACAAAGTGGCATATGCATTGAGTCAGAGACCACACATATTTTCAGTGATACCTCTTCAAATGAATCTTCGTGAAAATATTCTAACTATACAATGCGATGATGACTGGTATAAAGAGGTTAAGGAAAATATTGGACATGACACCATGTTGGTACCAAAATTTGAGGGATTTACCATGGACAACGACAGATTAATGAGGTAGAATAACTAGATTTACATACTTCCTAACGACGAGTTGAGAAGTTTGATATTAAACAAAGCTCATAGAGTAGTGTACATGTCTCATCCAAGATTCACAAAGATGAGGGTAGACCTTAAACCCTTATTCTTTTGGAAAGGAATGAAGGCAAACATAGTCAAATACATGGCGAGATGTCTAGAATGTCAACAAGTGAAGGATGAACATAGACATTCGACATGATTACTACAACCACATGCTATTCCAGAATCAAAATGAGAGGTCATTTCGATGGATTTATTGTGGTATTTCGGCTGACGGCAAGGAAGCACGACTCAATTTTCATGGTAGTTGACATTTTGATGAAGAGTGCACATTTGATCCCTGTGCATATGACGTATCAGGAACCAGACATAGCTAGAGTTTTCATCAGCAAGATTGTGATATTGCATGGCGTGCCTAAGAGGATCATATTTGATTGAGGATCGGTGTTTACAAGATGATTTCAGACTAGTTACTAAGAGGCCTTGGGAACCCAAATTAACTTTAGTACCGCATATCACTCGGAGACAGACATAAATACATAAATAACAAACCAAATCTTTCAAGATATGTTGCGTATGTACGTGATGGAACAACATAAGCGTTGGGAGGAGTTCTTTACACTCATAGAGTTTACGCACAACAATAGCTATCAAGGCACCATTAAGATTGTGCCTTTTGAGTTTCTTTACGGGAGACCGTGTCTGGTACCTTTGAGATGGGATCGACTTGAGGATAGGGTCTTGGTAGGACTAGAAATGATCCAAGAGGGGGTGAATCACTAATACAAGAATTTAATAATTTTTAACCATAAAATGCAAGTGTTATATCAATGTAGCATTATCATCCAATAGTTGCAGAGTAAATAAACAATGAAAAAATGATCAATCACACACATACACAGTACACCAGTGTTTTACGTGGAAACCCAAAGCGGGAGAAAACCACAGAATGATTTTTATTATATGTCTTTAAGAATTACATTCATTGGAAGCACTAACTTCCTTTGTTTCCAACTGTAACTGGAAGGAGGCTCCAACCCCCTACTTTCTTAGGCTACAACCTGAGGGAAGCTCCAACTCCCCAATTCTATGGCTACAACCAGAAGGAGGATACAACCCCCTATGTTCTCCAGATACAACCGGAAAGTGGCTACAACCACCTGTCCTTGCCCCATCCAACCGCCCCGACATATAAGTATAATGATGGAACCACTATCACACTATCACTATGAGATATACTGTTGTAAACCTATACCAATCAACCTATAATCAACATGGAACAACCTGTACCAATAACCTGTGCCAACATGTACCATACATCAACATGTACCTCAACTTGTACCATAAAGAAATGCATGAACCATGCACGAAACCTGTACAAATAACCTGTAATCAATCTGTACCATAAACAAGTGAATCAACCATGCACCAACCTGTACCTCAACCTGTACCATAAACAAGTGCATCAACCATGCACCAAATATGTACCAATAATGAATCAAATACACATAAACTATGACTCATCAATATTTACCAACATCATCAACTATACACCTCATGTATGTGCCAACTCATCAACTACTTGTCTCAACCATGTACCCAACATGTATCTCAACCAAAAGTCCTCATCAATTTCATCATCCAAATATAATCTGATCACATGTACCTCAAACACTATACCACAAGTTTGTACCTCAAACCATGTGCTAAAACCTCACTGTTATACAACCTCTATATGTACCAATAACTTCAACAACATACCTCAACCAAAAGACGAATACCCATATGCCAAATACCAACAACAAAATACCAATTATATCCCTAAACAAATCTGATATATGCAACAATACTGAACATTCAATACCATCTCTAGAGCTAAACCCTAGCTCACCAAACATACCTCAAACAAGATGTGCCATATCTCTCATAAATAGACCCCAACGATGTTGCTGCTGTGATGTTTCTGCCACAATTTTTCTGCCGCACTTTTTCTGCCACACTTTTTCTACCGTGATTTTTTTGCCGCACTTTTTCTACCGCTATTTTTTTGCTACACTTTGTAGCGACCCTTTTCTGGCTACCAAGGTTTAATCGCTATTAAGAGAAGGTTATAACACCACTCTATACATAACTCATACATGTATTATAGAATGCACATGCATTTAAACAATTAAACTCATTTAAGCACAGAGTAAAACATATTATTTACTGCTATAATTAACAATCCACAACATTCCATATTAATTCATATACACAGCAGAAATCATGATAACATAAGCAGTAGAGTCATGCAAAACATGATTGAAACATAATCAAATACTTATCTTTTAACAGTGGTAGAATCCACCAACCAAGTGCAGGCCTTCCACGAACCTCCCAGCCTTAGACCGCACTACTCATCAGCTCAACAATGGGTCACCCCCGAGCTGGGACTAAGCTCCACCCCAAGGCAAGGAAATCTAGGCTAGGCTGAGGTTATAGGGAAAACAACACACAACCACAAGGAAGGAATTCTCTCCAAGGAACCTCCCACACTCACTGCCCACAGACCCTCATTCCCCACATGCCTGTTCCACCCCAGGAGTATACACCTTCTCTGTCACCTGGACAGTCCTTCGGCTGCTAATCTCCCTTGCCTTGGGTTATAGGAACAAGCCGGACCAGAAGTCTCCGGGCTCTATGGAAGTTACAAGGTTCCTTCCAGGAGTTCTCTCCTTCCTCTGCGCACTCTCTCACCTGGAGGGAGTCTCTCACAGGTACAACAACCTATTCTTCCAACTTCAACCACCTCTCTCACCTAGAGAGAGTGTTGTACCAACTGGCCAACAAGCCACACAGGATCAAACACTACACGTCCACCACCATCCACGGGAATCCAAACACGAACACCCCAGGGCAACTCTAGACAGGTGCAACAGTATAACCAGTCTTAGAAGGGACGAGACACTTCTGTTTTCTCAATTTGGCAACACGAAATAGACTCACATTCTGGATTCTTAAGGATGTGTGATGAGTCGTCCACGTAGGGTTCGATTCAGACTTCCTGGTTTAGAACAGAGAAGGGATGTACCAATTTTCCAGAACCAAACACAGACTCTTTCCCAAATCCACGCAGGCTTCTCATTCAGGGAATATACACACGGGTTTTCTCAGAGCCAGACATAGAATTTTTGAATCACAGGGATGCACAAAGGTTCTCTACAGGAGTTGGATTGGTAGTACTATCCCCGGGCTCCGTACGCATTCAGACGATCGGGTAGAATGGGGGAGGAACCTTCTCACAACTCACCCTGGCTGTTTTATTCGCATGCATCAAGGTTGACACTTGTCACCCATGAAACTGCATGCGTTCCACCAGCACACATCTCCCTTGCATGTTCTCCCTTTGCCAGAAACTTAGGATAAAACATAAATGCACATGTCTTTTGGGATAATATTAAAATATTATTCCCAGGATTAAGCCCCCTAGGCTTAGCCCCTAGGCTCAACACTTAGCCCCTTTTCCCACCTTCCAGCCCCTAATTCCCTGCCCACCCTATGGATGCTTAGTCCCCCTTCACTCATTCATCATGGTCGGTCTGCACATGGCGGTGTTTATATTTTATTAATTGTTCTGTGTGATTACATATACAACAGCAGGCTCCTGGCCTTCAACACTCAGGCTCCCTAGCCTAACAAACACATAAGCCTCCAACTTATAAAAACTTGGCTCACCAGCCTATAAAACATAGTTACAATTCATTTCAGAACATGGTTTACAACGGGGCTCGGCCTTGGGGACACTACACACTTTTTCTGCCGCGCTTTTTCTGTCACGATTTTTCTGCCGCGGTTTTTTTGTCGCATTTTTTCTATCGCACGTTTTTTGCCACACTTTTCTCTATCAATAATACCTGTCCAAATAACCTTTCAAATAACTTATCCAATAATATTCAATCCATTTCATCTGTAATTATTATCCATTATGATAATATTCCTTTGTCTCTGAACCACTTTCTGAACCAATCTATGAATCCATGCTCTCGTCCACTATCATATATCTGTCCAAACTTGCTAAGTGTTCTTATGAATACATCTCTATCCATACTGTCCAAGACTCTACTGCACAATGTCCATAATGTTGACCCATTTATCACTATACTATCATGAAGTATTCACTACTACAACTTATTGTACTTCTACTAACTGAATTCTTTGGATATGTCTATTCAAAATATGCAAGCTGCTCGAAGGATGATTCTTTGGTCTATCACAACTATCACATAGACTCCCCCTATCTAATATTCATGTTACCTGGGAGTCTCTAAGCCAGATGGCTCAAAACAATTCCTGCTCTGATGTGTATTCATCATCATCTTCATTGGTAGATTCATCATCTCTCTGAGATCTAACTTCTTTATTTCTTTCCGTGGATTAATGTTTCACTACAATGCCTGAAAGTACAATCTCTTGAACTTGTTCCTTATTTACCTGTCCTTCTTTTCTTTCAGTTGTTTTCCAAAACTTTTTGTATCTGACATCTTTCTTTTTCTCTATAGAATTTTATTCATCTCGTTGTATTGTCAATCTTGCGATCTCTAGGACCTGGTCTTTGTTCACCGGTTCTTCGTGTTTTCTTATCCATACTTTCTTACATCTAATATCAGTGTTCTCTTTCATGGAAGTATCGATTATGCTTCTACAATCACTAGCTATGTGTCCATAGTTATGACATTTGTAACATTCAATGTTACGTGGGGCCACATAGACATTTCTTTCTTGAACATTTCTTTTATAATCCCTGCAATCTGCAACCTTATGTCCAAATTTAGTACAATAAAAACAATGACCATAAAATAAATTTGCATACCTAGGAGTGAATGATATTCTTTGTTGTGTAGTCCTTCTCAATTTTCACCTTGAATGATCATGATCATGATTAAAGCTTCTTTGTGGCTTGAACATGGATGGTATTCTTGAATATGTATCTTTGATAGTTTTATTATATTCTGGTTGACCATGATTCCTTCCTTTGAGTATTTCTGCATAACTCTTTCTGTTTTCTTCATTCTTCTTTTCTAGTAACCTAGAGTGCTTCTCTTCATTCTCTATAACTGATGTGGATGTTTCTGTCTCTTCAACGTTCTGGTTGAGCTTGACGATTTATTCTTCAAGCTTATCAACCTCTTCTTCTTTCTTCATTATCCGAGACTTCATGACTTCTTCTTTTCTTTTCGATTCTTCAAGCTCAATTTTTAATGTGATTATTTCTTCTTCAAGTCCTTTCCGTTCTTGACCAAACTCTGCCTCAAGCTGGTTTAGATCATTAGTTATTTCCTTAAGATGATCTGTCAATATATTCTCTCTCATTTATGCTTCTTCCTTCTTTACTTCTATGTTGGTTTCCAAATACTTCTTTTGATATTCAAGATTTTCTTCGATCTTTCTGGCTTCTTCTAGCTAATTTCTTAAGTTCTCGATGACCCGTTGGGCTTCGTAAAAAATGTGAACACTTTCCTTTTATTTCATCAATTCTTTCTTGAGTGACTTGTTTTCTTCTCTTAGTTTATCTAAAGCACTAATCAATTATGCTTAATAATTGTCTTCCTTTTCAATTAGTTTTTATGTCTCATTTCCTTCATGGCATTATATTTCACGATGTCCGCGTTTTTCACAATTAAAGAAAAACAACATACCTTTGGTGATTATGTACTCTTCATTTTCTGAATCTGTTTGACATGGTGAACATAATTATTCTTGATCTGTATATGCATATTCTTTGGCATTTTCTGAATCTACGATGGGTGAAGAATACATGTCATGTAACTTATCCCAAAGTTCTTTGGTTGATGAACATTTACCAACCTTTTCTCTTACCAGATTAGGTAATCCTTCCCAGATGAAATCCATTGCTATTTTGTTATTCTTCTTCAATTCCTTCTTGGCTGTAGTTTTTTCCATTTTTGAACTATCATATCCTATAACCACTGATAGCCAAATATAATGTCCCTGTGCCTGTAAAAATACTTTCGTCCTTCTTCTCCACATTCATAATTTAAACCATTTTGACCATTAAACATTGGTACTCCTTTCTCAGAATAATCCATGATCTTCTTCAAGTGGTTAAACTATTTCCTGAGGGAACCGACTCTAATACCGTATGTTGGATTACTGAGAGGGGGGGTGAATTAGTAATAAAGAAATTTAATCCTTTTTCACCATAAAATGCAAGTGTTATATCAATGTAGCATTATCATCAAATAATTGCAGAGTAAATAAACAATGAACAAATGATCAATCACACACATACATAGTACACCAGTGTTTTATGTGGAAACCCAAAGCTGGAGAAAACCACATAATGATTTTTATTATATGTATTTAAGAATTACATTCATTGTAAGAACCAACTTCCTTTGTTCACAGCTGAAACTGGAAGGAGGCTCCAACCCCTTAGTTTCTCAGGCTACAACCCGAGGAAAGCTCGAACTGCCCAATTCTCTGGCTACAACCAGAAGGAGGCTACAACCCCCTATGTTCTCCGAATACAACCGAAAGGTGGCTACAACCATATGTCCTTGCCCCATCCAACCACCTTGACGTATAAGTAGAATGATGGAACCATTGTCACACTATCACTGTGAGATATACTGCTATAAACCTATACCAATAAACCTGTAATCAACCTGTAACAATCTGTACCAATAACTTGTGCCAACATGTACCATACATCAACATGTACCTCAACCTGTACCATAAACAAATGCATCAACCATGCACAAAACCTATACAAATAACCTGTCACAATAACCTATCCTAACAACCTGTAATCAACCTGTACCATAAACAAGTGCATCAACTATGCACCAGCCTGTACTTAAACCTGTACCATCAATGAGTGCATCAACCATGCACCAAATATGTACCAATCATGCATAAAATACACATAAACTATGTATCATCAAGATGTACCAACATCATCAACTATACACCTCATGTATGTGCCAACTCATCAACTACTTGTCTCAACCATGTACCCAACATGTACCTCAACCAAAAATCCTCATCAATTTCATCATCCAAATATGATCTGATCACATATACCTCAAACACTATACCACAAGTCTGTACCTCAAACCATGTGCTAGAACCTAACTGTTATACAACTTCTATCTGTACCAATAACTTCAACAACATACCTCAACCAAAAGACCAATACCCATATGCCAAATACCAACAACAAAATACCAATTATATCCCTCAACAAATCTAATATACACAACGATACTGAACATCTAATACCATCTCAAGAGCTAAAACCTAGCTTACAAAACATACCTAAAACATGATGTGCCATATCTCTCATAAATAGACCCCAACCTTGTTGCTGTCGTGATTTTTCTACCGCACTTTTTCTGCCGCGATTTTTCTGCTGCACTTTTTCTGCTACACTTTTTCTCCTGTGATTTTTCTGCCGCGATTTTTCTACTGCACTTATTCTGCCATGATTTTTCTGCCGCACTTTTTCTGCCACGATTTTTTTGTTGCACTTTTTCTGCCGCGATTTTTCTGCCGCTATTTTTCTGTCGCACTTTTTTCTAACGCGATTTGTTTGCCATGAGTTTTCTATCGTACTTTTTCTGCTGTAGTTTTCCTGTTACACTTTTTTATCCGTAGTTTTCCCGTCACACTTTTTCTCCAACTTCACATGGCCATAACTCTCTAACCGCGAGGAGTTATGTGACGTTCCACATACCACCAAAAATGTCATGACATGTACTATCCATCTAGAATAGTCTTACCTACAAATATATCAAAACCCACACCATTATCCATAAAACAAACCTGGTTCCATTACCCAAACCTTTGTGCTACCAGAATTCGCTACCATAGTTTTTTCAACCGTTGACATCAATGACAACCAACCCAATTAATCAACAATATCCCCCTTTTGCATTGATGGCAACACTATGATGCAATGCTTAAGTCATGTCATGAAATACTTAAGTCATATCACTCATGCTCCCCCTATGACCATCACTCCCCCTGGAACCATACCTCTATGCTCTGCATCTGATAAATCTCTCCCCCTTTTTCATCAATGAAACAGGTATATTTCCATCCGGGGCTGCTCCCCCTAACTGAATTATCCATGGGGATACTCCCCTTGAATGAAATATTCCTGAAACTGGTCTCCCAACCTAAATTGCCCTCTTTATGGTGTTTCCTCGTGTAAATCTAAGACATATAAGATAAGAATTCAAAAGCATTCATTTTGGAGTAGAAATTACTCCGAGTCTCTAGAAAAGATACTCAAAGGCTTCCCTCAGAAGCAGTTTTGTAAATATGTCTGCCACTTGTTATTTTGTGCCCACATATTCAACTTTGATGTTCTTCTCTACAACCTGTTCCCATAGAAAATTATACTTGATTGGAATGTGCTTTATCTTAGAGTGCATCATCGATTTCTTTGAGATACTGATGATGCTTGTATTATCACAATAGATTGGAATGGGCTCATCATACTCAACCTTTATATCTGTTAGAGTTTGTTTCATCCATAGGACATGTGTACAACATCTTGCTACTTCAATATACTCTGCCTCGACTATAGATAAGGATACTGATGATTGTTTCTTACTTAGCCATGATAGTAAACAATGACCCAAGTAGAACGTTGCTCCACTAGTGCTTCGTCGATCATCAATTCAACATGCCTAATCTGCATCTGTGTAGGAGATAAGTGATAGATCCTTTCCTTTTGGATACCATAATCTAAACTCTTATGTTCCTTTGAGATATCTGAAAATCCTCTTCACAACTACGACATGTGATTCCTTTGGTGTTGCTTGAAATCGTGCCAGCTGTCCAACTGCCTGCATTACATATGGTCTAGATGTTGTCACATATAGTAAGATACCAATCATTGACTTGTATTTCCTTTGGTCTGTATACATTGAATCATCATTTTTGTTCAACTTGCAACTATTTTGCATAGGAGTGGTAACTGGTTTGCAATCTTCCATTCCAAACCTCTTTAGCATTTTTATGATATACTTAGTTTGAGAAATAAAAATTCCTTGGTTGCTTTGACGTATTTGAAGATACAGAAAGAAGGATAGTTCTCCGAGTAATGGAATTTCAAATTCATTCTGCATATCCTTTGCAAATTTCTATCTTAACCTGTTATCATTGCTTCCAAAAATAATATCATCAACATAAACTTCAATTAATAAAATACTATCTTGAGTTACCTTGATGTAGAGGTTTCTCTCTGTACGTTCGTTTCTGAACCCTGCCTGTTGTAGATATTTATCCAGTCTAGAGTACCATACTCTAGGAGCATGTTTTATACCATACAAGGCCTTCTTCGATTTTCACATGTAATCTGCGTTCTCTGACAACTGAAATTCTCCTGGTTGTTTGATGTAGACTTCTTTTTCGTAAAGTTTTTCCATTGATTCATTTTCTTCTTCCTTTAATTCTTGTCCACTTGTTTCATCAATTGTTACATTCATGCTTTCCACAACTTTGTTCAACCTCAGATTGTAACACTTGTATTCTTTCCTTGTACTTGAGTAACCAACAAGTACTCCTTTTCCACATGAGAGTCAAACTTTTCCATTCTGCCATATTCTCTTTTGATGTATTATTTTCTTACAAATACTCTGAAGTGCTTCACATTTTCTGGTCTTCCTTTCCAAAGCTTGTAGGAAGTTTTGTCATTGTTTTTTCTGAGCATTACTCTATTTTGAATGTGAACTGTTGTATGCACTACATGTGTCCAAAAAATATCTGTCAATTTTGAATCCATTAGCATTGTTCGAGCCATTTCCTCTGTAATTATCATCCATTATGATAATGTTGCTTTGTCTCTAAACCAATCTATGAATCCATGATCTCGTCCACTATCATATATCTGTCCAAACCTGCTAAGTGTTCTTATGAATACATATCTATCCATACTATCCAAGACTCTACTGCACAATGTCCATAATTTTGACCCATTTATCATTGTACTATCATGAAGTATTCACTACTACAAATGATTGTACTTCTGCTAATTGACTACTCTAGATCTGTCTATTCAAACTCTGCAAGACGCTCGAAGGATGGTTCTTTGATCTGTCACAACTATCACATAGAATCCCCATGTATAATATTCATGTTACCTGAGAGTCTCTAAGCCATATGGATTAGAACAATTCCTGCTTTGATGTGTATTCATCATCATCTTCATTGGTAGATTCATCATCTCTCTGAGCTCTGAATTCTTTATTTCTGTCCATGGATTCATCTTTCATTACAATACCTGAAAGTACAATCTCTTGAACCTATTCCTTATTTACCTTTCCTTCTTTTCTTTCAGTTGTTTTCCAAACCTTTCTGTATCTGACATCTTTCTTTTTCTTTGTAGAATTTTATTCATCTCGTTTTATTGTCAATCTTGTGATCTCTAGGACCCGGTCTTTGTTCACCTATTCTTCGTGTTTTCTTATCCATACTTTCTTACATCTGATATCAATGTTCTCTTTCATGGAAGTATCGATCATGCTTCTACAATCACTAGCTATGTGTCCATAGTTATGACATTTATAACATTCAATGTTACGTGGGGCCACATAGGAATTTCTTGCTTGAACATTTCTTTTATAATCCCTGCAATCTGAAACGTCATGTCCAAAGTTAGTACGATAAAAACAATGACCATAAAATAAATTTACATATCTGTGAGTGAATGATCTTTTTTGTGGCATAGTCCTTCTCAATTTTTTCCTTGACTGATCATGATCATGATTGAATCTTCTTTGTGGCTAGAACATTGATGGTTTTCTTGAATATGTATCTTCAATAGTTTTCTTAGATTCTAGTTGACCATGATTCCTTCCTTTGACTACTTTTGCATAACTCTTTCTATTTTCTTCATTTTTCTTTTCTAGTAACCTAGAGTGCTTCTCTTCATTCTCTATAAGTGATGTGGATGTTTTTGTCTCTTCAATGTTTTGGTTGAGCTTGAAGATTTTACTTCTCAATGTGACAACTTATTCTTCAAGCTTCTCAACCTCTTCTTCTTTCTTCATTATCTGAGACTTCATTACTTATTTTGTTCTTTTCACTTCTTCAAGTTGAATTTTTAATGTGATTATTTATTCTTCAAGTCCTTTCTCTTCTTGACCAAACTTTGCCTCAAGTTAGTTTAGATCGTTAGTTCTTTCCTTAAGATGATCTACCAATATCTTCTCTCTCATTTCTGCTTCTTCCTTCTGTGCTTCTATGTTGGCTTCCAAATACTGCTTTTAATATTCAAGATTTTATTCGATCTTTCTGGCTTCTTCTAGTTGAGTTCTTAAGTTCTCGATGACCTTTTAGGATTCTTCAAAAATGTGAACACTTTCATTTTCTTTCATCAATTATTTCTTGAGTGACTTGCTTTCTTCTCTTAGTTCATCTAAAACACTAATCAATTATGATTCATAATTGTTTTCCTTTTCAATTAGTTTTTCTGTCTCATTTCCTTCATGAAATTCTATTTCAAGATGTCCGTGTTTTTCACAATCAAAGAAAAAAAACATACCTCTGGTGATTATGTACTCTTCATCTTCTGAATCTATTTGACATGGTGAACATAATTCTTCTTGATATGTATCTGCATATTCTTTGTTATTTTCTAAATCTGCGATGGGTGAAGAATATATGTCATGTAACTTATCCCAAAGTTCTTTGGCTGATGAACATTTACCAACCTTTTATCTTACTGGATTAGGTAATCCTTCCCAGATGAAATCTATTGCTATTTTGTTATTTTTCTTCAATTCCTTCTTGACTGCACTCTTTTCCCTTTTTGAACTATTATATCCCGTAACAACTGATAGACAAATATAATATCCCCGTGTCTGTAAAACTACTTTCGTCCTTCTGCTCCACATATCATAATTTAAACCATTTTGACCATTAAACATTGGTACTCCATTCTCAGAATAATCCATGATCTTATTCAAGTGGTTAAACTATTTCCTGAAGGAACCGACTCTGATACCAATTGTTGGATTACTTTGAGGGGGGGTGAATCAGTAATAGAGCAATTTAATCCCTTTTCAATATAAAATTCAAGTGTTATATCAATATAGAATTATCATCCAATAGTTGCAGAGTAAATAAACAATGAACAAATGATCAATCACACACATACACAATACACCAATGTTTTACGTGGAAACCCAAAGCGGGAGAAAACCACAAAATTATTTTCCTTATATGTCTTTAAGAATTACATTCATTGGAAGCACAAACTTCCTTTGTTTCCAGCTGCAACTGGAAGGAGGCTCCAATCCCCTTGTTTCTCAGGCTACAACATGAGGGAAACTCCAACTCCCCAATTCTCTGGCTACAACCATGAGGCTAAAACACCCTATGTTCTTCGTCTACAACTGAAAGGTGGATACAACCACCTATATTTGCCCCCTCCAACTGCCCTGACATATAAATAGAATGATGGAAACATTTTCACACTATCACTGTGAGATATACTGCTATAAACATATACCAATAAACTTGTAATCAATCTGTAACAACTTGAACAATAACCTGTGCCAACATGTACCATACATCAACATGTACATCAACCTGTACCATAAACAAATGCATCAACCATGCACCGAACCTGTACAAATGACCTGTCACAATAACCTGTCCAAACAACCTCTAATCAACCTGTACCATAAACAAGTGCATAAACCATGCACCAACCTATACTTCGACCTGTACCATCAACGAGTGCATCAACAATGCACCAAATATGTACCAATCATCCATGAAATACACATAAACTATGAATCATCAAGATATAACAACATTACCAACTATACACCGCATGTATGTGCCAACTCATCAACTACTTGTCTCAACCATGTACCCAACATGTACATCAACCAAAAGTCCTCATCAATTTCATCATCCAAATATGATCTGATCACATATACCTCAAACACTATACCACAAGTCTGTACCTCAAACCATGTGCTAGAACCTCAATGTTATACAACCTCTATCTGTACCAATAACTTCAACAACATACCTCAACCAAAAGACCAATACCCATATGCCAAATACCAACAAAAAAATACCAACTGTATCCCTCAACAAATCAGATATATGCAGTAATATTGAACATCCAATACCATCTCAAGAGTTAAACCGTAGCTCAAAAAACATACCTCAAACAATATGTGTCATATCTCTCATAAATAGACCCCAACCTTGTTGCTGTCGCAATTTTTCTGCCGCAATTTTCCTGTTGCACTTTTTCTGCTGCGATTTTTCTTCCGTGATTGTTCTGTCGCACTTTTTTTTACCACAATTTTTCTGCCGCGATTTTTCTGTCGCACTTTTTCTGCTGCAGTTTTCCTGCCGCACGTTTCTCTATCAATAATACCTACCCAAATAACCTTTCAAAAAATAGATATTCAATGATATTCAATAGGTTCAAGTGTGTTTAAATGAGAGAGCCTTGCTTCTTATTTATACTTTCATGTAGCATCCTCAAGGTGTTATCTTTTAACCATATTAACCCACTTTCCTTATTTTAGGGTTAACCCACTTATAACCACTTGTCCACTTAACTTAACCACTTTCCATAATTAGTAAGTTCTCCATTAACTTTATTATTGAAATAATTTCTTTTGTATCCTCTTTGACTTATAGTACTCTCATCACTTCACTTTATTATTTAAATAATTTCTTCTTTGCAAACACTTTGACAACTTTGACCTTTTAGGGCTTCTAGATGACTCATGAGGGTTCTCCAACTTTACATGGCCATAAATATCTAATCGTGAGGAGTTATGTGATGTTCCACATACCATCGGAAATGGCATGCCATGTACTATATACATAGAATAGTCTTATATACAAATATATAAAAACACATACCATTATCCATCAAACAAACTTGGGCCCATTACCCAAACCTTTGTGCTACTAGAATTCGCTACCAGACTTTCTTCAAGGGTTGAGATCAATGAAAACCAACCCAATTAATCAACAATATCCCCCTTTGGCATTGATGACAACACTCTGATGCAATACCGAAGTAATTTCATGCAATACTGAAGTCATATCACTCATGCTCCCCCTTGTGACCATCTCTCCCCTTGAACCATGCCTCTATGCTATGCATACGATAAATATCTCCACCTTTGTCATCAATGGAAAATATATCTTTCCATCCGAGGTTTGCTCCCCCTAATTGAACTGTCCGTGGGGATACTCCTGCTGACTAAACTCTTTCTGAAACGGGTCTCCCAACTTAAACTGTCCTCTTTATGGTGCTTACTCGTGTAAATCTAAGACATATAATATAAGCATTCAAAAACATTCATTTTGGAGTAGAAATTACTCAGAGTCTCTAGAGAAGATACTCAAAGGCTTCCATTGGAAGAGGTTTTGTAAAGATGTATGCCACTTGTTACTTTTGTGCCCACATATTCAACTCTGATGTTCTTCTCTGCAACCTGTTCCTGTAGAAAGTGATACTTTATTGGAATGTACTTCGTCTTGGAGTTCATCATCGGGTACTTTGAGATACTCATGGCGCTTGTATTATCACAATATATTGGAATGGGCTCGTCATACTCAACCTGTATATCTGTCATAGTTTGTTTCATCCATAGGACCTTTGTACAACATCCTCCTATTGAAATATACTCTGCCTCAGCTGTAGATAAGGATACCGATGATTTTTTCTTGCTTAGCCATGATACTAAACACTCACCCAAGTAGAACGCTGCTCCACTGGTGCGTCATCAGTTATCAATGCAACCTGCCCAATGTGCATCTGTGTAGGCAATAAATGATAGATCCTTTCCTTTTGGATACAATAATTCAAACTCTTATGTTCCTTTGAGATATCTGAAAATCCTCTTCACTGCTACGACATGTGATTCCTTTGGTGCTGCTTGAAATTGTGCCAGCTGTCCAACTGCCTGCATTACATCTGGTCTATATGTTGTCACATATAGTAAGCTACCAATCATTGAACTGTATTTCCTTTGGTCTGTAGACTTTGAATCATCATATTTTCTCAACTTGCAACTTATTTTCATAGGAGTGGTAACTGGTTTGCAATCTTCCATTCCAAACCTCTTTATCATTTCTCTAATATACTTAGTTTGAGAAATAAAATTTCCTTGGTCGCTTAGACGTATTTGAAGACCCATAAAGAAGGATAGTTCTACGAGTAATGAAATTTCAAATTCATTCTGCATATCCTTTGAAAATTTCTGGATTAACTTGTCATCATTGCTTCCAAAAATAATATCATCGACATAAAATTCAATTAATAAAATACTATCTTGAGTTACCTTGATGTAGAGGTTGTTTTCTGCACGTCCTTTTCTGAACCCTGCCTGCTGTAGATATTTATCTAGTCTAGAGTACCATGCTCTAGGATCCTGTTTTATACCATACAAGGCCTTCTTCAATTTACAC
Source organism: Picea engelmannii (assembly GCA_009831015.1). Taxonomy (NCBI): domain Eukaryota; kingdom Viridiplantae; phylum Streptophyta; class Pinopsida; order Pinales; family Pinaceae; genus Picea; species Picea engelmannii. The sequence continues at coordinate 51,342 of ML803120.1, forward strand.
ATGTAATCTTCGTTCTCTGACAACTGAAATCCTTCTGGTTGTTCGATGTAGACTTCTTCTTCATCTTCTGCTTCTTCTTCATAGAGTTGTTCCATTGATTCATTTTCTTCTTCCTTTAATTATTGTTCACCTGTTTCAACAATTGTTACATTGATGCTTTCCACAACTTTGTTCAAATTTAGATTGTAACACTTGTATGCTTTCCTTGTACTTGAGTAACCAAAAACTACTTCTTTTTTCACACGAGAGTCAAACATTCTCATTCTGCCATCTTCTCTTTTGATGCAGTATTTTCTTCCAAATACTCTGAAGTGATTCACATTTGTTGGTCTTCCTTTCCACAGCTCGTAGGAAGTTTTGTCATTGTTGTTTCTGAGCATTACTCTATTTTGAATGTGAACTGTTGTATGCATTGCATGTGTCCAAAAAATATCTGTCAATTTTGAATCCATTAGCATTGTTCAAGCCATTTTCTGTGTAATTATCATCCATTATGATAATGTTCCTTTGTCTCCGAACCACTCTTTGAACCAATATATGAATCCATTTGCTCTTCCACTGTGATATATCTGTCCAAACCTGCTAAGTGTTCTTATGAATCCATCTCTATCCATACTCTCCAAGACTCTACTGAACAATGTCCATAATGTTGAACCATTTATCACTGTACTATCATGAAGTATTCACTACTAAAACTGATTGTACTTCTGCTAACTGACTGCTTTGGATTTGTCTATTCAAACTCTACAAGTTGATCAAATGATGGTTCTTTGGTTTGTCACAACTATCACATAGACTCCCCCTATCTAATATTCATGTTACCTGGGAGTCTCTAAGCCGGATGGCTCAGAAAAATTCCTGCTCTGATGCGTATTGATCATCATCTTCATTGGTAGATTCATCATCTCTCTGAGCTTTGACTTCTTTATTTCTGTTCGTGGATTCATATTTCAGTACAATGCCTGAAAGTACAATCTCTTGAACCTATTCCTTATTTATATGTCCTTCTTTTCTTTCAATTGTTTTCCAAACCTTTCTGTATCTGACATCTTTCTTTTTCTCTATAGAATTTTCTTCATCTCGTTTTATTTTTAATCTTGCGATCTCTAGGAGCTGACCTTTGTTCACCTATTCTTCATGTTTTCTTATCCATACTTTCTTACATCTGATATCAGTGTTCTCTTTCATGGAAGTATCGATCATGCTTCTACAATCACTAGCTATGTTTCCATAGTTATGACATTTGTAACATTCAATGTTACGTGGGGCCACATAGACATTTCTTTTTTAAACATTTATTTTATAATCCCTCCAATCTGCAACTTTATGTCCAAAGTTAGTACAATAAAAACAATGACCATAAAATAATTTTTCATACTTGGGAGTGATTGATCGTCTTTGTGGCGTAGTCCTTCAGAATTTTCTCCTTGACTGATCATGATCATGATTGAAGCTTCTTTGTGGCTTGAACATGGATTATCTTCTTGAAGATGTATCTTCAATAGTTTTCTTAGATTCTAGTTGACCATGATTCCTTCCTTTGAGTACTTCTGCATAACTCTTTCTGTTTTCTTCATTCTTCTTTTCTAGTAACCTAGAGTGCTTCTTTTCATTCTCTATAACTAATGTGGATGTTTTTGTCTCTTCAATGTTCTGGTTGAGATTGATGATTTTACTTCTCAATGTGAAAAAATCTTCTTCAATATTCTCAACCTCTTCTTCTTTCTTCATTATCCAAGACTTCATGACTTCTTCTGTTCTTTTCGCTTCTTCAAGCTGAATTTTTAATTTGATTATTTCTTCTTCAAGTCCTTTCTCTTCTTGACCAAAATCTGCCTCAAGCTAGTTTAGATCGTTAGTTCTTTCCTTAAGATGATCTTTCAATATCTTCTCTCTCATTTATGCTTCTTCCTTCTGTGCTTCTATGTTGGCTTCCAAATACTGCTTTTGATATTCAATATTTTCTTCGATCTTTATGGCTTCTTCTAGCTGTGTTCTTAAGTTCTCGATGACCTGTTGGGCTTCTTAAAAAATGTGAACACTTTCCTTTTGTTTCATCAATTATTTCTTGAGTAACTTGTTTTCTTTTCTTAGTTCATCTAAAGCACTAATCAATTCTGCTTCATAATTGTCTTCCGTTTCAATTAGTTTTTCTGTCTCATTTTCTTAATGACATTCTATTTCAAGATGCCCGCGTTTTTCACAATTAAAGCAAAACAAAATACCTCTGGTGATTATGTACTCTTTATCTTCTGAATCTGTTTGACATGGTGAAAATAATTCTTCTTGATCTGTATTTTCATCTTCTTTTGCATTTTCTGAATCTACAATGGGTGAAGAATATATGTCATGTAACTTATCCCAAAGTTCTTTGGTTGATGAACATTTACCAACCTTTTCTCTTACCGGATTAGGTAATCCTTCCTAGATGAAATCCATTACTATTTTGTTATTCTTCTTCAATTCCTTCTTGGCTGTAGTATTTTCCATTTTTGAACTATCATATCTTGTAACAACTGATAGCCAAATTTAGTGTCCCTATGCCTGTAAAATTACTTTCATCCTTCTTCTCTACATCTCATAATTTAAACCATTCTGACGATTAAACATTGGTACTCCATTCTCAGAATAATCCATGATCTTCTTCAAGTGGTTAAACTGTTTCCTGAAGGAACCGACTCTGATACCAATTTTTGGATTACTGAGAGGGGGGGTGAATCAATAATAGAGCAATTTAATCATTTTTCACAATAAAATGAAAGTGTTATATCAATGTAGCATTATCATCCAATAGTTGCAGAGTAAATAAACAATGAACAAATGATTAATCACACATATACATAGTACACCAATGTTTTACGTGGAAACCCAAAGCGAGAAAAAACCACAAAATGATTTTTCCTATATGTCTTTAAGAATTACATTCATTGGAAGCACCAACTTCCTTTGTTTCCAGCTGCAACTGGAAGGAGGCTCCAACCCCATAGTTTCTCAGGCTACAACCTGAGGGAAACTCCAACTCCCCAATTATCTAGCTACAACCAGAAGGAGGATACAACCACCTATGTTCTCTGGCTACAACCGGAAGGTGGCTACAACCACCTGTCCTTGCCTAGTCCAACTTCCCTGACGTATAAGTAGAATTATGGAACCATTGTCACACTATCACTGTGAGATATACTGCTGTAAACCTATACCAATAAACCCATAATCAACCTGTAACAACCTGTACCAATAACCTGTGCCAACATGTACCTCAAACTGTACCATAAACAAATGCATCAACCATGCAACAAACCTATACAAATAACCTATCACAATAACCTGTCCAAACAACTTGTAATCAACTTGTACCATAAACAAGTGCATAAACCATGCACCAACCTATACCTCAACCTGTACCATCAACATGTGCATCAAACATCACCAAATATGTACCAATCATGCATCAAATAGACATAAACTATGACTCATCAATATGTACAACCATCATCAACTATACACCTCATGTATGTGCCAATTCATTAACTACTTGTCTGAACCATGTACCCAACATGTACCTCAACCAAAATTCCTCATCGATTTCATCATCCAAATCTGATATGATCACATACACCTCAAACACTATACAACAAGTTTGTATCTCAAACCATGTGCTAGAACCTCACTGTTATACAACCTCTATCTATACCAATAACTTCAACAACATACCTTAACCAAAAGACCAATACCCATATGCCAAATACCAACAACAAAATACCAACTGTATCCCTCAACAAATATGATATATGCAACAATACTAAACATCTAATACCATCTCAAGAGATAAACCATAGCTCACAAAACATACCTCAAACAAGATGTGCCATATCTCTCATAAATAGACCTCAACCATGTTGCTGCCGCGATTTTTCTATCGCACTTTTTTCTACCACACTTTTTTTGCCGCGATTTTTCTTCTGCACTTTTTTTTTCCACGATTTTTCTATCACACTTTTTTCTGCCACGATTTTTATCATGCACTTTTTTTTATGCGATTTTTCTGCCCCACTTTTTCTGCCGCATTTTTCTTGCCGAAATTTTTCTACCACACTTTTCCTGCCACACTTTTTTCTATCAATAATACCTGCCTAAATAAACTTTCACAAAATAGATATTCAATAGGTTCAAGTGTGTTTAAATGAGAGAGCCTTGTCTCTTATTTATACTTTCATGTATCATCCTCAAGGGGTTATCTTTCAACCATATTAACCCACTTTCCTTATTTTAGGGTTAACCCAGTTATAACCACTTTTCCACTTAACTTAACCACTTTCCATAATCATTAAGTTCTCCATTAATTTTATTATGTAAATGATTTCTTCTTTGCAAACACTTTGAATACTTTGACCTTTTGGGGCTTCTAGATGATTCATGAGGGTTCTCCAACTTCACATGACCATAACTCTCTAACCGTGAGGAGTTACTTGACGTTCCACATACCACCAAAAATAACATGACATGCACTATCCAGCTAGAATAGTATTACCTACAAATACATAAAAAATCATACCATTATCCATCAAACAAACTTGGGTCCATTGCCTAAACCTTTGTGCTACCAGAATTCGCTACCAGAATTTCTTCAAGGGTTCACATCAATGACAACCAACCCAATTAATGAACAATCTCCCCCTTTGGAATTGATGGAGACACTCTGATGCAATATTGAATTCATGTCATGCAATAATGAAGTCATATCATTCATGATCCCCTTGTGACCATCACTCCCCCTCGAACCATGCCTCTTTGCTTTGCATCTGATAAATCTCTCCCCGTTTGTCATCAATGGAAAATATATCTTTCCATCTGAGGCTGCTCCCCCTAACTGAACTATCCGTGGGGATACTCCCTCTGACTGAACTCTTCCTGAAACTGGTCTCCCAACCTGAAATGTCCTCTTTATGGTGCTTCCTCATGTAAATCTAAGACATATAAGATAATCATTCAAAAGAATTCATTTTGGAGTAGAAATTACTTCGAGTCTATACCAAAGATACTCAAAGGCTTCCCTTGGAAGTGGTTTTGTAAAGATGTCTGCCACTTGTTCTTTTATGCCCACATATTCAATTATGATGTTCTTCTCTGCAACCTGTTCCTGTAGAAAGTGATACTTGATTGGAATGTGCTTCGTCTCGGAGTGCATCACTGAGTTCTTTGAGATACTGATGGCGCTTGTATTATCACAATAGATTGGAATGGGATCATCATACTCAACCTGTATATCTGTTAGATTTTGTTTCCTCCATAGGACCTGTGTACAACATCCTATTACTGCAATATACTCTTCCCCGACTGTAAATAAGGATACTGATGATTTTTTCTTTCTTATCCATGATACTAAACACTCACCCAAGTAGAACGTCGCTCCATTGGTGCTTCCTCGATCATCAATGCAACCTTCCTAATCTTCATATGTGTAGGAAATAAGTGATAGATCATTTCCTTTTGTATACCATAATCCAAACTCTTATGTTCCTTGAGATATCTAAAAATCCTCTTCACTGCTACGACATATGATTCCTTTGGTACTGCTTGAAATCATGCCAGTTGTCCAACTACCTGGATTACATATAGTCTAGATGTTGTCACATATAGTAAGCTACCAATTATTGACCTATATTTCCTTTGGTATGTAGACATTGAATCATTATCTTTTCTCAATTTGCAACTGGTTTGCAATCTTCCATTCCACAACTCTTTAGCATTTCTCTGATATACTTAGTTTGAGAAATACAAATTCCTTGGTTGATTTGACGTATCTGAAGACCCAGAAAGAAGGATAGTTCTTCGAGTAACGACATTTCAAATTCATTCTGCATATCCTTTGCAAATTTCTGGCTTAACCTGTCATCATTGCTTCCAAAAATAATATCATCAATATAAGCTTCAATTAATAAAATACTATCTTGAGTTACATTGATGTAGAGGTTGTTGTCTGCACTTCCTTTTTTGAACCCTGCTTGCTATAGATATTTATCCATTCTAGAGTACCATGCTCTATGAGCCTGTTTTAGACCATACAAGTCCTTCTTCAATTTTCACATGTAATCTGCGTTCTCTGACAACTGAAATCCTTTTGGTTGTTCGATGTAGATTTCTTATTCATCTTCTGTTTCTTCTTCATAAAGTTGTTTCAATGATTGATTTTCTTCTTCCTTTAATTCTTGTCCACATGTTTAATCAATTGTTACATTGATGTTTTCCACAACTTTGTTCAACCTTAAATTGTAACACTTGTATTCTTTCCTTGTACTTAAGTAACCAACAAGTACTCATTTGTCCACACGTCAGTAAAACTTTCCCATTCTTCCATCTTCTCTTTTGATGTAGTATTTTCTTCCAAATACTCTGAAGTGCTTCACAATTGTTGGTCTTCCTTTCCATAGCTCGTTGGAATTTTTGTCATTGTTGTTTCTGTGCATTACTCTATTTTGAATGTAAAATGTTGTATGCATTGCATGCATCCAAAAAATATCTGTCAATTTTGAATCCATTAGCATTGCTTGAGCCATTTCCTGTGTAATTATCGTCCATTATGATAATGTTCATTTGTCTCTGAACCAATCTCTGAACTAATCTATGAATCTATGCTCTCGTCCATTGCCATATCTATCCAAACCTTCTAAGTGTTCTTATGAATCCATCTCTGTCCATACTATCCAAGACTCTACTGCACACTGTCTATAATGTTGACCCATTTATCATTGTACTATCATGAAATATTCACTACTACAACTAATTGTACTTTTGCTAAGTGACTTCTCTTGATATGTCTATTCAAACTCAACATTCTTCTCGAAGGATGCTTCTTTGGTCTGTCACAACTATCACATAGACTCCCCATGTCTAATATTCATGTTACCTGAGAGTCTCTAAGCCGGATGGCTCAAAACAATTCCTTCTCTGATGTGTCTTCATCATCATCTTCATTGGTAGATTCATCATCTCTCTGAGCTCTGACTTCTTTATTTGTGTCCTTGGATTCATCTTTCACTACAATGCCTGAAAGTAAAATCTCTTGAACCTGTTCCTTATTTACTTGTCCTTCTTTTCTTTCAGTTGATTTCCAAACCTTTTTGTATCTGACATATTTATTTTTCTCTGTAGATTTTTTTTCATCTCGTTTTATTGTCAATCTTGCGATCTCTGGGACGTGGTCTTTGTTCACATGTTCTTCGTGTTTTATTATCCATACTTTCTTACATATGATATCAATGTTCTCTTTCATGGAAGTATCGATCATGCTTCTACAATCACTAGTTATGTGTCCATAGTTATGACATTTTTAACATTCAATGTTACATGGGCCCACATAGGCATTTGTTTCTTGAATATTTATTTTATAATCCTTGCAATATGAAACATTATGTCCAAAGTTAGTATAATAAAAACAATGTCCATAAAAGAAATTTGCATACGTGTGAGTGAATGATCTTCTTTGTGGCATAGTCCTTCTGAATTTTTTCCTTGACTGATCATGATCATGATTGCAGATTCTCTGTGGCTTGAACATTGATGGTCTTCATGAAGATGTATCTTCAATAGTTTTCTTATATTCTGGTTGACCGTGATTCCTTCCTTTGAGTACTTCTACATAACTCTTTCTATTTTCTTCATTTTTCTTTTCTAGCAACCGAGAGTGCTTCTCTTAATTCTCTATAACTGATGTGGATGTTTCCGTCTCTTCAACGTTCTGGTTGATCTTGACGATTTTACTTCTCAATGTGACAACTTCTTCTTCAAGCTTCTCAACCTCTTCTTCTTTCTTCATTATCTGAGACTTCATGACTTCTTCTATTCTTTTTTCTTCTTCAAGCTGAATTTTTAATGTGATTATTTCTTCTTCAAGTCCTTTCTCTTCTTGACCAAACTCTGCCTCAAGTTAGTTTAGATCATTAGTTATTTCTTTAAGGCGACCTGTCAATATATTCTCTCTCATTTCTGCTTCTTCTTTATGTGCTTCTATGTTGGCTTCCAAATACTTCTTTTGATATTCAAGTTTTTCTTCGATCTTTCTGGCTTCTTCTAGCTGAGTTCTTAAGTTCTCGATGACCTATTGGGATTCTTAAAAAATGTGAACACTTTGCTTTTGTTTCATCAATTCTTTCTTGAGTGACTTGTTTTCTTCTCTTAATTCATCTAAAGAACTAATCAATTCTGATTCATAATTGTCTTCATTTTCAATTAATTTTTTCTGTCTCATTTCCTTCATGGCATTCTATTTCAAGATGTCCGTGTTTTTTAGAATTAAATAAAAACAACATACGTATGGTGATTATGTACTCTTCATCTTCTAAATCTGTTTGACATGGTGAACATAATTCTTCTTGATCTGTATCTACATCTTCTTTAGCATTTTCAGAATTTGCGATGGGTGAATAATATATGTCATATAACTTATCCCAAAGTTCTTTGGTTGATGAAAATTTACCAACATTTTCTCTTATCGGATTGGGTAATCCTTCCCAGATGAAATCCATTGCTATTTTGTTATTCTTCTTCAATTCCTTCTTGGCTACAATCTTTGCCATTTTTGAACTATGATATCCTGTAACAACTGATAGCCAAATATAATGTCGTTGTTCCTGTAAAAATTCTTTCATCTTTTTGTTCCACATCTCATACTTTAAACCATTCTGACCATTAAACATTGGTACTCCATTCTCAGAATAATCCATGATCTTCTTCCAGTGGTTAAACTGTTTCCTGAAGGAATCGACTCTGATACCAATTGTTGGATTACTAAGAGGGGGGGTTAATCAATAATAGAGCAATTTAATCATTTTTCACCATAAAATGCAAGTGTTATATCAATGTAGCATTATCATCCAATAGTTGCATAGTAAATAAACAATGAGCAAATGATCAATAACACACATACACAATACACCAATGTTTTACATGGAAACCCAAAGTGGGAGAAAACCACATAATTATTTTTCTTATATGTCTTTAAGAATTACATTCATTGGAAGCACCAACTTCCTTTGTTTCCAACTGCAACTGGAAGGAGGCTCCAACCCCCTAGTTTCTCAGGCTACAACTTGAGGGAAGCTCCAACTCCCAAATGCTATGGCTACAACTAGAAGGAGGCTACAACCCCCTATGTTCTTCGGATACAACCGGAAGGTGGCTACAACCACCTGTCCTTGTCCCGTTCAACTGCCCTGATGTATAAGTAGAAGGATGAAACCACTGTCACACTATCATTGTGAGATATACTGCTGTAAACCTATACCAATAAACCTGTAATCAACTTGTAACAACCTGTACCAATAACCTGTGCCAACATGTACCTCAACCTGTTCCACAAACAAATGCATCAACCATGCACCAAACTTGTACAAATAACCTGTCCCAATTACCTATAATCAACTTGTACCATAAACAAGTGCATCAACCATGTACCAACCTGTACCTCAACCTGTACCATCAATGAGTGCATCAACCATGCACCAAATATGTACCAATCATGCATCAAATACACATAAACTATGACTCATCAAGATGTACCAACATCATCAACTATACACCTCATGTATGTGCCAACTCATCAACTACTTGTCTCAACAATGTACCCAACATGTACCTCAACCAAAATTCCTCATCAATTTTATCATCCAAATATGATCTGATCACATATACCTCAAAAACTATACCACAAATATGTACCTCAAACCATGTGTTAGAACCTCACTGTTAAACAACCTCTATCTGTACCAATAACTTCAATAACATACCTCAACCAAAAGACCAATACCCATATGTCAAATGCCAACAACAAAATGCCAAATGTATCCCTCAACAAATCTGATAAATGCAACAATACTAAACATCTAATACCATTTCAAGAGCTAAAACCTATCTCACAAAACATACCTCAAACAAGATGTGCCATATCTCTCATAAATAGACCCCATCCATGTTATTGCCACTATTTTTCTTCCGCACTTTTTATGCCGCAATTTTTCTGCTGCACTTTTTCTACCACACTTTTTCTGCTGTGATTTTTCTGCCGCACTTTTTATGTCACGATTTTTCTGCCGTGATTTTTCTGCCGCGATTTTTCTGTAGCATTTTTTTCTGCCACGATTTTTCTGCCTAGATTTTTTTGTCGCACTTTTTCTGCCGCACTTTTCTTGCCGCACATTTCCTACCGCACTTTTCCTTCCGCACTTTTCTCTATCAATAATACCTACCCGAATAACCTTTCAAAAAATAGATATTCAATGATATTTAATAGGTTCAAGTGTGTTTAAAAGAGAGAGCCTTGCCTCTTATTTATACTTTCATGTAGCATCCTCAAGGGGTTATCTTTTAACCATATTAAACCACTTTCCTTATTTTAGGGTTAACCCACTTATAACCACTTGTGCACTTAACTTAACCACTTTCCATAATTAGTAAGTTCTCCATTAACTTTATTATTTAAATAATTTCTTTTGCATCCTCTTTGACGTATAGTACACTCATCACTTAACTCTATTATTTAAATAATTTCTTCTTTGCAAACACT
>ML803120.1:70344-109423 GCA_009831015.1 Picea engelmannii
AACCCCATCATTCCTCCCTATCTTTCCTTTTCTTTTCTCTCTATTCCACTCACTGCTAACCTCCCCTTTCCCTTCCCTCACAACTCTACCCCCTCCCATAACCCTCTCGTGCATCAATTAAATGGTTGGTGGGTCCATTTCCCCCTTACTCCATCCCCCCACCACATAAATGAGTGGTGGGTTTTAATATATTTTTTTTAAATGAAGGCAAGGGAAGAGAAGGCTGTGATTTATCCTTTTTATATTTATTTTTCCCTTTTTAAATTAAATGACTTTTATATATTCCCTTAGATTTATTTTTTCATACATCTTTTCTCTTTTTTGAGTTTTCCTTGCAACATTACCACCCTTTTAGACTATGGTTTAAAAAATGTTGCAATTTTGAGCCCTCCAAAAAGGAGTTTCACTAGTAATACCGGTTTTTGATTCGGGGGTTATATTTTTATTTTTTGTTGCAATAATATTTGTTGTTGAGGTCATGGTTTTAAACAAATTATAATTTAACCCCCCCCAAAATGCATACTATTTCTAGCGCTACTTTTCAATTTAATGCTTGATTTTAATATTTTGGTTGCAAAGGTGCTAGTTGTTAAGGCCATGGTTTTGAATAAGTTGTAATTTTAACACTAAAAAAAAAGAGGGTGCTATTTCTAGCACTACTTTTCAATTTGGGATTTAATTTAACAATTTTGGTGCAATGGTATTGGTTGTTAAGGCTATGGTTTCAAACAAGTTGTAATTTTACCCCCCCCGAAAAAAAAGAAGAGGGTGTTACTACTAGCACCTCTTTTTGATTAGGGGTTGATTTTAAGTTTTTTGTTGCAATGGTATTGGTTGCTAAGGCCATGGTTTTGAAAAAAATGTGATTTTAACCCCCCCAAAAAGAGTTCTACTAATAGCGCCACTTTTCATTTCGGGGGTAAAAACAACCATTAAATGTGGCCTTGTAGAAAATGAAAACTCTAGAGGGTTTTCATCAATTTGGTGACTATGTTAGATGCCCGAGGATGAATCAATGAAATCTACAAAGTTGGAGCCAAGCTAACCAAAGGTGTCCATATAGAGCTAATGGAGATTAAAAGGGGAAAGTAGTCCTAGGGGCAGGGAAAATTTTAGTGGCTAAATTTCACCTATGGGCCAATTTTCCATGTTTTTTCCTAGAAAACGATTTACCAATTCCAATTTTTTTAAAAGTGATTCGCCCATTTTCGATAAGATAAAATTATTTTACCTTAAAAATAACCATTTTTTTTTATAAAAGACTATATAAAATCCTTATAAATTTGAATATTTTTACAAAAATATCGCCAAACATTTTACATTTTGCATATTAAAGACTAGTAAGATTCGCCAAGATTTTTACATTTTAAGATAAATTTCCATTAAAATTGTCCTTACCTTAAAGCTTGAAACATGTAGAAAGAGATCACTTACTAACCAAAGTATGTACTTGTTAACTAGATTTTCAAACATAAAAGAGTACAATCTAATTCAAGAAAAATTACAAAAAAAAAATCAAAAAATATAAATAGGAAAAGAAACAACCTCAAAGTATTGTAATATTATTGGGTGTGTCACACATGAACATAGAATATTGGTGGACCGTGAAAATAACCTCCCAATTAGTAAGTGTATGTGAGTACCTAAGTGCACATTTCATATGGTACATAACATTGAATTATTTCGAGATTTGTAATTGAGATTCATTTCAATGATCCAAGGGAATTTTTCCCATACATCCTCCTCCTTCACGATGAGATACTTGGCCTTGTCTTCATCCCTATGCACATTGGACATTTAAAGTAAAAGTAAGTGAGTTAAAAACATTTTTCATCATAGGAACAATAGAAAACCCACTCTTTTACCATCTATGGTTTTCATATTGACAAGATAAAGTCAATGTGATTTCATGAAACAAACATGAATTAAACATGTTTAAAGCGACTCAAATTTTTGTGCATATCATTTTAAATTTGAAATCTTAAATCTTCTGTAAGGAAATTTTAGTGTAAAATGCACAACACACTTTTATTTGAAATCTTATGTAAGGAAATTTTAGTGTAAAATGCACAACACACTTTTAGCATAATTAGCTCATATCCTTGCATTTCAAAGGGAAGTGCATTAAGATAAAAGTGTGTTAGGAGAAAGACTCTTTCATTTGGCATCATGATTTTACAAAATTATTAATTTTCATATTTGGTCATAGTTGCAACAATTAATTTATTTACTTTGATTGTTATTTCCATGGTGCCACATTTATTCTTTCCAATATTAACCAATATGATATCAAAATTTAAATATGAAATAAAAGTGTGCTATTAAAAAAAAAAGTGTCCCAAGTTAACCTTGGTATCTATTTCATGGAAATAGCCACCAAGTTGTTCAATTATGTCCATATACCATTATATAAGATGTTAGCAAGTAAACACATACTCAAATAGAACTTGAATTTCAACATTTATAACCACATGATATTTACAAATGGATCCTCGAAACAAATATCTCTATTATATGTGAAGGGGATGCTTATTTTTGACCTAATCTACACATTAGGGTGTCCCAAGTAGTGGAGTACATGCAAACGATGACATGTAGTTCACAAATTCAAATGTGGCATAGTTCACAAATTCAAATGTGGCATGTTAATTTGAGGTTAATTTTTGTGTGTTCCTAAAACCATTAATATTATCCATCGATTATGAAAGAAAATTTCATGCCATAAATTTCAATTAAAACTATGATTTAGACATCGAGAAATAAGTATAATATGTGGGAAGTACTATAGGAATCAATAAATGTATTAGTCTCAAACTTATTGAAGAAGGTCAAGTTATTCTGTGAGTGATCAAAACTTCGAAGCTTAGCAATTGCACACTATAACCTCAATTTAATCAAGACCTTTTTCTGACGGTGCATGTGAATATGACAACAACAAAGACTTGGATAATTAAGAGAAATAACAAATAACACAAGAATGAAAACCATCAACCAATTGTACACAAGAAGTTGATAATGGAGTTCGACAATCTCACCTATGTCTCCGGGCCTTTGTCTTCAGTGAGGGAGGCTTTCTCTATTAAATATTCAATGCTTTTCAATTTGCATTCAAATTAAATCATATAGGGCATCTAACTGATTAGCTGTATTCTGCTCTGTCTTAGAAACCTGACGCAACAGACGACACTGAAAACAGAGTAATAGAACTCCTGGAAACTGCCTCAAAAGCTCAACTACTTGCACTGCTCAAGACTAGTTGACCTTGGGTTCAAGCTTCTTTGCTGCTTCTTGCTTGTGTAAAACATCTCAATGAATTATTTTATATAGCCATGAGGTAGAGGGATCAAATTCCAACATCCCACTTTTCGTGGCACTCAATTTGGCCCAATATCCACCAAGATATGGCCAAATAACCATAAAATCAACATAAAATCATGAATAAACCTAATAATAAGGTGGAAAACCCATATTTGGGCAAAAATGTGCACTAGCCTTCTTTCTTCAGGACCTTGGTCGCATGGCACGCCATGTGGCTGAGCACTGACACCTTATCCTCTGCCTGCCCCCCTGGTCTAACGCCTATGGTCGCGTGGATAACCCCCTCCGTCCAGGGCTTATCCCAGAATTCACGCCCAATACAAACTTAAATACAATTTCTGCCATTTCTATGAACAAGGAACACACGTGCCTTGTTGGTTAGTGCATGGTTGCTAGTCCGTTTCCATACCCGTAGTTTGCGGGTTCAATTCCCCCGGAGGCAGAACAAACTTTTACCCAGCCGTCTTTGGCCAAATTCGGGGTGCCACGTGGTGCCCAGTGATTGGGCCACATGTCACCCTGTGAATGGGCCATACTGTCTAGTCATCAACCCAGTCAGCTACCACATCATCACCATACCTGCTGTATCATCACCATACCTTCCACGTGTCATGTTCGTACACTGCCACGTGTCCAATTTTTATTGGTCCAAAAAAGCTCCTAAAAACACAAAAAATGACTGCCACGTGGCACGTCTTTGTGCTGTTACGTGTCCTGCTGACGTCCTCTACCACTTGTCCTGCTGACGTATTGTTGACATCAACAGTACGGACTGTTGGCTTTGACTTTGACTTTTTGCCAGTTTGACCTGAACTTTAGATCGCGATATTAGGAGCATACGATGTCCGTTTGAGCCTGTTCAAGTTGCGTTGGGTTCGTATTGAAGAGGCCTTCACAAATGTCCGTTTTGACGTCATTCTGAGAACATTGATTTTTAGGCTTTTCTGAGCCCTATCGAACTCCTGGATCCAAATCTGGATCACGCCTTCCCACTAAGGACCTTTTGGACCCCAAAAGGTTTATTACATCAATTGAATCTATCCTTACATCAATCAACTAATGAAAAACAACCTAGACTTAACATTAACTAGACTCAATAAATGATTCCATAAATCAAATCACTTTTATTACATCAATGACAATGACACTGACTCAATTTACATATAGGGCATAAAATCTGCCTAGTTCCAGTCGGACGACCCATCTCCTGCTAACGAAGTGTCACGGTCGTTCCTCTTCTTCTCCGCAGC
This sequence comes from Picea engelmannii, assembly GCA_009831015.1. NCBI lineage: Eukaryota > Viridiplantae > Streptophyta > Pinopsida > Pinales > Pinaceae > Picea > Picea engelmannii. The sequence continues at coordinate 74,913 of ML803120.1, forward strand.
ATCCACCTACTGTCCTCTTGCAACGTCCTTCTGCTCCTCGACAACGTCCTTCTGTTCCTTTACAACATCAGTCTTTTGCTTGGGCCCTTTAGGCTTTGTTGAGCATCGCAACTCTGGATGCAACCTCCAACAACTATCCTCACAATGTCCTCTCTTCTGATAATGTGAGCAAGTGTTTCTTGCTCGAAGAAACTTGATGGAATCACGCCCTGATTGAGTTGAATCCCCCTTGGATTTCTTTGATTCCTATCTTGGCTGCACTGACTTTGCTAGCATATTCTTTTTGACCTGCAGTGTCGCGTCATCACGTCTTGGCGTACTTCTTGTCACCATGATTTTTCTTCCATATACTTTCTGTTCCCAGCAGTCTGCAACACAATGGTTATCGCTGCTACAAAACATGCATGGAATCATTTTCCTGATAAGGTTCATGACTCTAGCATGCTCATCAGTAAAGGTGGGCGAAGGTGATTTATACCTTTTAACCTGTTTACCTTTCTTTCACGACTCACTGTTTGCGTCACTGCTGACTCGAGATGCATGTTTTCCTTGCCGAGTCTGAAACCATTCTGGTGTCAATTCTGGATGCCGCTTCCAACAATGGTCAACATCGTGTCTGAAATTTTGACAGTGTGTGCAGCGAATCATTGGAATCTCATCCTCATAAGATCCTCCTGCATATCCCAATCCTTCCCAGAGTGGACACTCATGCACTTCAATCGGCTTGGCTCTTCCTTGGCCATATTTTCCAAGGCCTTGACCCTTCTAGTATCCGAACTTCAATAACATTCTCATACCGACTCCTTTGGTATGTTTCTCAAATGCTGCTATCTCCGGATGGTTGGACTCCACTTCCTGATCAACTACAGGTGAGGCTGGAGTGTAATCAATGCTTTCTACTGGCGAAGAGAATGTGCCAAGGGCCTCTCCTATCGACTGCTCCTCAACCAGAGTAGCAAGAGTATATGAATTCTCCTCATCTGATTGACTTTGGAATGGATGAGTTTCATCATCCCTAACAGGGCTTGGGCTTCTAGCTGAAGGACTCCCTCCAACTCGCCTTGCTTCCATTGCCAACATCAATGTTCACATTCTTTCCCTGTCTTCCTCGATAATCTGCACCAATCTTTGCAATTGAGCATTCTCTTGCTGCATGGCTTGGTTGATCTCCTCGAGCTCCTGGAGTCTATATCTCTTCAAGATTTTTCCCATATTCACAGTTCCCGCAAATGTCAGCCTGCTCTGATACCACTTGATCAAAACTTCAAAGCTTAGCAATTACACACTATAACCTCAATTTAATCAAGACCTTTTTTCTGATGGTGCATGTGAATATGAAAACAACAAAGACTTGGATAATTAAGAGCAATAACAGATAACACAAGAATGCAAACCATCAACCAATTGTACACAAGAAGTTGATAACGAAGTTCGACAATCTCGCCTACATCTCCGGGCCTTTGTCTTCAGTGAGGGAGGCTTTATCTATTAAATATTCAATGCTTTACAATCTGCATTCAAATTACATCATATAGGGAATCTAAATGACTAACTGTATTCTACTCTGTCTCAGAAACCTGACGCAATAGACGACACTGAAAACAGAGTAATAGAACTCCCAGAAACTACCTCCAAAGCTCAGCTACTTGCACTGCTCAAGACTACTTGACCTTGGCTTCAAGCTTCTTTGCTTCTTCTTGCTTGTGTAAAACCTCTCAATGACTTAGTTTATATATCCATGAGGTAGAGGGATCAAATCCCAACATCCCACTTTTCGTGGCCCTCAATTTGGACCAATATCCACCAAGATATGGCCAAATAACCATAAAATCAACATAAAATCATGAATAAACCTAATAATAAGGTGGAAAACCCATATTTGGAAAACAATGTGCGCTAGCCCTCTTTCTCCGAGACATTGGTCGCATGGCGTGCCATGTGGCCGAGTGCTGGCACCTTATCCTCTGCTTGCCCCCCTGGTCTAACGCCTATGGTCGTGTGGATGGCCCCCTCCGTCCAGGGCTTATCCCAAAATTCGTGCCCAATCCAAACTTAAACACAATTTCTACCATTTCTATGAATAAGGAACATACGTGCCTCGTTGGTTAGCACATTGTTTCTAGTCCGTTGCCATACCCGGAGGTCGCGGGTTTAATTCCCCCAGAGGCAGAACAAACTTTTACCTAGCCATCTTTGGCCAAATTCAGGGTGCCACGTGGTGCCCAGTGATTGGGCCACGTGTCACCCTGTGAATGGGCCATACTATCCAGTCATCAACCCAGTCACCTACACAGTCAGCTGCCCAGTCATTCCTGCCACGTCATCACCATACCTGCCATGTCATCACCATACCTACCACGTGTCATGTTCATACACTGCCACGTGTCCAATTTTTATTGGTCCAAATCAGCCCCTAAAAACTCCAAAAATGAATGCCATGTGGCATGTCTTGGTGATGCCACATGTCATGTTGACGTCCTCTTCCACCTATCCTGCTGACGTCAGTAGTACGGACTGTTGACTTTGACTTTGACTTTTTGCCAGTTTGACCTGAACTTCAGATTGCGATATTAGGAGCATACTACGTCCATTTGAGCCCGTTCAAGTTTCCTTGGGTTCGTATTGACGAGGCCTTCACACACATCCATTTTGACATCATCATGAGAACATTGATTTTTAGGCTTTTCTGAGCCCTATCAAGCTCCTGGATCCAAATCTAGATCACTGAGCATACCCTAAGTAGGTCAAGTTATCCTTTGAGCATACCCTAAGGAAGTTAACATGCTTATATATTCCCCAAAAATTATAGTTTTATAAAATATCTTGGTAATGGATTCAAAAGTAAAGTAAATCGATAGAAATAATTCTATTCCATTCCTATTGATCCCGAGCTTAAGAACAACTCTCAAAAAATTGCACAACCTCTTTTATAAAATATCTTGGTAACATATTCGAAAGTAAAGGAAATCGATAAAAATAATTCCATTCCTATTAAGCTCGAGCTTAAGAATAACTCTTAAAAAATTGCACAACCTCCTAAGTGCAGGTTGAGCCTTTCAATAAAGGATGAAAAATTGAAAAAATGGGGAATGAAAGAATCTTATAATCCTAGTTATCATTTCTTCTCTCATTAGGAGAGAAAATTGTGGACTTGTAATCAATGATGGATATTTAAGAAATTCCACATCATTATGTGAGGAATACTTACACTAATGATTTCTAACCAACATCAACAACCTCCATGATGTTCTCTTAAACATAATGCAAATTATTCAACACATAAAGAGATAATCAATTGAACATAAGGCTAAGGCCTTGCTAAACACAAATATTTGTAGCCTCATCGAATTAACCTGAACAAGATTTAGGTTTTACTTTAGAAGTAGAGGTTTTATGCAACCTCATCTAATTAGAATTATATTTATTTTAACTTTGGATTTAACAAGCGTTGAGAGGAATCAAATCTTTTAAAGTACAAATCTTTTTACAAATTTTACACTCTTAAAAAGTTTGTACATTAAAATATTTGACCCCTTTTGAAATTTGATAAATTTAGAGTTATAATGAATCTATGTTGGTTTATTTTATTATAATGAACATTTATTGTTATTTTAATTTGTGATTTTATTTTAGGGATGTCTCTTTATTTTTTTTCTCAATTCAATACCTTAAACGTACCATATGAAATTCATTGACTACAAAAAAACAAAGAGAAACATGAATATCTATATTTCCTTATTTTCTTACTCCAAGTGATTGACTTTGGCTAAGGCTTTTAAAAATAAATCTTGATTGAGATAGATTAGGACTTAAAAAAAATTTCCATCCACATAGGTTATATTTTTATTTTTATGTCAATTTAAATTTAATGACATACACTCACTTATATATTCACTTATATATATATATATATATATATATAAAAGGAAACTCAGCTTTGCTAAAGTGAGTTGATAGAACACAATGAAGATGTTATAAATAATAGGTGTGCTCATTTAACCATAGACAATACAAAAATATTGTCACCCAACCATAGGCCGAAGCCACCCCCGAGCACATTAACCTTTATAGAGAGAATAATTCTGAAAGCAAACCCTAGGTCCAAAAAAAAATCAAGGTAGCACACCACTCTCCAGAGATAGCGTACCAAGCAGAAAGTCCAAACCATAACCAAGAGAAAGTCCAAGCCTAAAACCAAAAATATTAGTTGCAGTGACTGCAACTGCAACTACTCTCCAAACTTGCGCACTTACTGAATTTCTGCAGTTGCGAGTTGTGTGTGTCCAAATGAGCTATGGAATCCTGTATTTATATTTCTCTTCCTTAGCTGTCTGGGATGACTTCTCTTTATGGAGGCTAGAAAATCAATATTAATTATTCTCTTTAGCTGACTTGTTTTCTAGGGATATGTCCAAGGATTTTAGGGTTTCTTCTGCTTCCCAGAATATTCTAGTCTTGTCAAGGTTACACGTGGAGGTTAATATCTCCCGCAACTACCAAAAATATCAACACTCCCTCCTAGCTAGGTGAAATATCCCTGATCCGGCTGATCAAGATATTCGCTACTGTTCTAATGCTCTGGCGTGCAGATCTGATACACTGGGGGTTTCTGGATGCGTTTTAGCCGTGTGTTTGAGATATTCTTCGGTTATTGTGGTTGCATGTTGGTTATTGCAGGTGCATGTTGGTTATTACATGTGCATGTTTCATATTTAATGTTTAACAATCATATAAGGATGCATGCAAGAGTATAGAATGTCAACTACTCAATATCATGAATAATAACGGTTCAAGCATGGAAATACAATAGCCTACTGGAAATATAGAATCTAGACGTCAGTCAGATCTCTTGGATTTGTACTGGAATACAATCGAATAACAAAAAATACCTGTAATCATAAGAAGATAGCAGATCTGATGCATGCACGGATAGATCAACAAAAATGAGCGATTCCAGAGAAATACGGTAACTGCTACCAACTGGAAAACTCGATCTGAAGAACCCACCGTCAGAATGTGCTCAGAACTGCTCCAACAGATGCGCCCTGGTCTCTATACTGGAATGGATGTCTGTTGGAACTCAGATCAGACCTCTACGACACTGGATCTGGACACCTAGGGGGTTTGCGCCCCTCCTTGGACATTGAATGCACCCCAAAAGATTCCACCATCAGAATTGGCTGTTATATGGCTCAAAACAATCGTCTCGTCAAATGATGAAATGGGTCAGAAGGGTTTGTCCGGATCTGCTCTAGAACATCTGCATGCAACGCCAAATGCCTGTCCGGAATGACTGCGCCCAAAATGGCTGGATGGATCGATCTGCAAGATTCCACCGTCAGAATATGATGATAGATGGCTCAATGGAAGTGCCTTGGCTGGATCTCTACTGGGTCGGAATGAATTTGCAATCGGGACACAGGTCTACTGCAGATCTTTGAATCCTCAAAATAGCTTGCGCCCTCCTTGGCTGAGCTGTGCCCTCCACACTGAATACTCCTGAAATGAACGGTGAAATACCTGGATGGTATCTCCGATGGGCTAGGGTGTGTATCTCAACACCGAAACCGATCAATGGTGGTGGTTTCCTCCAGAAATCCACAAAACAGTAAGGTCGGCTCTCCTCTTCCTCTCGGAACTCTCAACATCAAATCATAACAATGCATAATGAGGAATTAGGTAAAATTCCTCCCTTTACATCTTTCCCGATCTAATTCTTCGTTGACCTCACTTAACCTAGGCGCCTTTCCTCCTAAATTGATTTATTTGTCAATTAAGTCCCCCCCTTAACACCTTTTCATTCTAATTCTCCGTTGACTTAGGCTTAAGTGACTTCTCCTAAGTATTTTGGCTTAATTCATCGTTTAGCCGTTAATTCCTCCTTATTTCTCCATCTTGTTCCCTGTTTGTGCCTGACTATAGTCTACGGGAACATATAGACTATTAAGTCACTCCCTGCTGGCCTACTCTTGGGGACGGGACATCACAATCCTCCCTTCCCGAGATTGCTTGTCCTCAAGCAACATCAATCCTGGGTGCTGCAGAATATGCTCTCCCTCCCATGTGGCATCCTCCACTGGAAGACCCCTCCATGTAACCAAGCACTCTCTGATGATCCTGCTCCTCAATCTACACTCTCTCTTCTCTAGTACCTCCTCTGGAACTAGTTCCAACTGACCCTCCTCATCCAAGGGTGGAAACTCCTGTGAAAAGCTAACTTGCTGTCCCACCGCCTTTTTAAGGCAAGAGACGTGAAAGACGTTATGAATCTTGCTACCTTCTGGTATCTCTAGCTCATATGCCACCTCGCCTATCCTCCTAATGACTTTGTATGACCCATAGAACTTTGGCTTCAGTTTCTCTGCTTTGCTCCTCTTCAATGAAGACTGTCGGTATGGCTGTAATCGCAGGAAAACCAAATCTCCTACCTCAAAACTGCGCTCAACTATGTGTCGATCTGCATATATATTCTACTGATTTTGAGCTGACTGCAAGTTTTCCTTTGCTGATTGCAGGATCCTTTGACTCTCCTCCACCCAATCCTTGGCCCCCGGGACCCTACTGTCCCCAAACACAGTATCTATAAGGGAGGGTGCATCGTATCCATACATTGCCCTGAATGGTGACATCCTGATGGACATATGGTAAGTTGTGTTGTAGCAATACTCACCCATATGTAACCATCTCACCCAGGTGCGTTGCTGTCCCCCCACATAATTCATCAGATACCCTTCCACCCATTTGTTGACGATCTCTGTTTGCCCATCTGTCTGTGGGTGGTAGCTGGTACTCGTGGCTAGCTCTGTGCTTGTCAATCTGAAAAGCTCCTGCCAAAATGTGCTGATGAAGCGCCCATCCCTATCACTGACTATCTTCCTGGGTAACCCATGCAACCGGAATACCTCCCTGAAGAACAACTCTGCTACTTGTATGGCCTTGTAGTCTGTGGGTATGGCAAAGAAATGTGCGAACTTGGTCAGTCTGTCGACCACCACAAATATACAGTCCTTTCCCTGTACTCTAGGGAGGCCTGTAATGAAATCCATGGAAATGCTCTCCCATTTCTGCTCTGGAATGGGTAGAGGTTGTAGTAGCCCTGCAGGATGTGTCTGCTCGGACTTGTTCTGCTGTCAAGTCGTGCACTCTCGTATGTGTTTCAACACGTCATCCTTGAGACCCTTCTATGAGAATCTCTCCCTGATCTGCCTATAAGTTTTGAAGTATCCCTGATGCCCTGTTGTTGGTGAATCATGACACACCTTCAGAATCTTCCCTTTCAGGGTGGATTCTGGAACCAAGTAGATCAGGTTCTTGTAGAAAATGACATCATCAAGAACCCGATATCTATCATCAATCACTTGCCCGTCCATCACCTCACAAGCAATTTTTTTTTGGAGTATTCCACCAACAAATGAGCTTTCCAATCTGTACAAATATCCATCATCGAACATCCTGCTGGTCTCCTGGACAATGCATCCGCCACAACATTCCTTTTTCCCTTGACATACTCAATATCAGAGTCGAATGCTTGGATCTTTGAGACCCACTTCTGATGCCTCTCGTTGAGGTCTTTCTGGTCAAGGAAATACTTGAGACTGTTATGATCAGTCTTCACTACAAACCTGCTGCCAACCAGATACTGCCTGAATTTGGTTAAAGCATGCATGATCACTAGCATCTCCTTGTCGTAAATAGGATAGAGTCTCTCTGACTCCTCAATATTCCTACTCTCAAACACAATGGGGTGGCCCCCCTGCATCAATACTGCTCCAATCCCCACCCCTGATGTGTCGCACTCTAAGACGAATGGCTGAGAAACGTTTGGGAGGGATAGAACAGGGCATGTGCTCATAACCTCCTTCATTTTGTTGAATGTCTGTTGTGAATCCTCTGTCCAATGAAAATCACCCTTCTTTGTCAATTCTGTGAGTGGTGCTCCCAACTGTGAAAAACCCTTGACAAACTGCCTGTAGTAACTGCATAACCCAAAGAATCCTCTCAACTCCGTGAGATTCTTGGGCGTTGGCCAATCCACAATGGCTCTGATCTTTTCCTGGTGAACCTGTACTCCCTGCCCACTGATGATATTCCCTAAGTACAGTAGTTCCCTCATGCCAAATTCACATTTGGATTCCTTGGCATATAAAGACTGGGTTTTCATAATATCCAAGACCTTCCCCAAATGTGCTAAATGCTCATCCCATGTCTTGCTGTAGATCAATATATCGTCGAAGAATACCAGAAGGTACTTCCTCAACTATCCTCTAAATATATGGTTCATGCAAGACTGGAAAGTGGCTGGTGCGTTGGTCAGTCTAAACGGCATGACCAAGAACTCAAAATGTCCGAAATGGCATCGGAATGTTGTCTTCTCAATATCCTGCTCCTTGATGTTGATCTGATGGTATCCTGAATGTAGATCAATCTTACTAAAGAATACTGCCCCATGTAACTCATCCATCAACTCATCTATGCGTGGAATAGGGTAACGATTCTTGATCGTTTTCTTGTTGAGCACTCTGTAATCGATGCACATCCGTAATGTGCCATCCTTCTTCAGTACCAGTACTACTGAAGATGCAAAAGGACTCCTGTTGGGCCTGATATGCCCCATAGCGAGCAATTCTTTGATTGCTTTCTCAATTTCGTCCTTAAATTTCTTGGGGTGTCTATAAGGTGCTGTAATCACCGGTGTAGCCCCTGCCTCTAACTCAATCATGTGCTCAAAACCCATGTCTGGTGGTCTCCCTGGTGGTATCGGCCCAAATACTGGCTCATATCGTCCCAGAAGTTCTCTGATCTGTGGGTGGTACTGCTCTCGACCCTCTGAGTCTTTTCACGTGGCGATCCAACACTTTGTTGCGTAAGCCACATCACCATGAAGAAAAATCCGCTCCATCCTCTTTGTTGATACTGCTCGAGGCGCCCCTGTAGACATGCCTCTCAGCACAAATCTCGATCCGTTGGCATCTCTGAAGCTCATGGTCAACGTCTAATAGTTGAACCCAATCTCCCCCAACGAATATAACCACTGTACTCCCAACACGACATCCGTATCTGTTAGGTCCACTACATAAAATGTGTCTGTCAGGGTGTAGTTGCCAAGTTTGACCTCTAGGTCAGGGATCATGTCCAAGCATGTCATCGTGTATCCATCGGCCACTGCCACATGGAATCCCTCAAACTACTCTGTGCGTAACCCCCTCCTGGCTACCAAAGATGCATCTATGAAGTTGTGGATGGCCCCACCATCAACTAAAGCTGTCATGCACTACCCTTGTACAAGGCCCTTGAGCTTGAGAGTGTTGTACCTGGGTATTCTTGAAAGGGTGGCTATGGTTCCCCCTTTCACCTCTCTACGAGGTTTGGCCTCCTCCTGGGGCTTGGACCTGGATGGTATCTGAGGTTTCTTCGGCTGCTGCTCTGGCTCATGTGTGGTCTCGGTCTCTGAATCACTGTCTATCGGTGCCTGAATATCCTCATCCTCCTCCTCACTTCCTGATTCTACCTCAATATAGTGGATCTATCCCTTCCCCATGCATCTATGCCCGGGGACCCAAGGATCTCTGCAGGAGAAGCAAAGATTCTTCCTCATCATCTCCCGTCGTGTATCATGATCCAACTTGGGCTTTCCCTTCCATTCCCTTGGAAGGTTCTTCAGATCCTTGTCTCTCTGTGGTACAAAGGGTTTAGTGAAAGGTTTAGTTTTTGGCACTGAATCCGCCAAATCTCTAGTGTGTCAGATGACATCTTGCAAGGAATGAGGTCGGTATGCCTTCACCCAACCTCTCAAGGGTTCCGTGAGCCCTTATGTGAATAGCATGACCAATCGTGGCTCAGATATGTCTGTCACTGCCACTGCTACTCTCTGAAACTCTGAAATGAATGCCTCTGCTGTGCCAGTTTGCCTCAACTGGGCTAAATCTCTGAAATGGATCTCGGGATCCCTCCTATCAAATCTATGCATGAGTCTCTCCGTGAACTCTCTGTAGGAGGTGATGTGATTGTGACCCAATGTCACCAATCCATGATACCACCACTCGTGTGCCTCACCCTCCAAGTGTAGGGTGGCGAAATTGATGGACTCTGCCTCGGTCATCTGGTTGAGCTTGTAGTAGGTATCTAGTTTATGTACCCAAGCTCTGGCAGTGCATCTGGATGATCCGTCAAAAGAAGGTATGGTGAGTTTACCAACTTTTTGGATGAAGTCAATGTTATGCCCCTGCTGCTGCCCTCCCCTTTGTGGCTCTCTATGACGGTTCCTGAGTTTGAGTCCACAATACTCAACTAAGGTCATGTCCCGATGAAAGTCATGGCCCAAGGCCGCATACTCTCTCCGATACTCTGCTATGTCCTCTACATGTGTGAGCGGTCTCTGTGCTATCGGTATCTGTGCTGCTACCGGGATTTCCCTCTGGAAACTAGGAAATAACGGACATGGAATCCTACTCACAGAGGTATACGTGCGAGCGGGTGACTGGGGTCTATTGCCTGCCCCTGAGTTCCCATGCGTTGTATGTGGGCCTTGAGTGCCCGGAATGTCTACCATAGCCAGTCTATCTGCTACCTGAGCCAAAGACTGAGACATGGTCCGCTGGCTAGCTAGCATGTCACTGATAATCTGCATGAAGGCTACGTCTGGATCCACTGGGGCCTTACCACTGCCCTCTGGTCGTTCATACCTGTCACCTAGCCTCTTCTCTGCTTCGCGCTCTACTCGTCGCTCTGCTTCTCTAAGTGCCTCTTCCTCTTCCTCTGAACTGGGAGGGAAGGGAGGAAAGTTAGGTCTGTCCCTTCTTCCCTTGTGCCGATTGTACGTGACATATTCGTCACCTTCGTGCTCACGAGCATCTAGTTCTTCTGCTGGATTCATGGTCTTTAGTCACAGGCTGGCAAGACTAAAGCTCTGATACCATTGAAATATCCCTGATCCGGCTGATCAAGATATTCGCTACTGTTCTAATGCTCTGGCGTGAAGATCTGATACACTGGGGGTTTCTGGATGCGTTTTAGCCGTGTGTTTGAGATATTCTTCGGTTATTGTGGTTGCATGTTGGTTATTGCAGGTGCATGTTGGTTATTACATGTGCATGTTGCATATTTAATGTTTAACAATCATATAAGGATGCATGCAAGAGTATAGAATGTCAACTGCTCAATATTATGAATAATAACGGTTCAAGCATGGAAATACAATAGCCTACTGGAAATATAGAATCTAGACGTCAGTCAGATCTCTTGGATCTGTACTGGAATACAATCGAATAACAAAAAATACCCGTAATCATAAGAAGATAGCAGATCTGATGCATGCACGGATAGATCAACAAAAATGAGCGATTCTGGAGAAATACGGTAACCGCTACCAGCTGGAAAACTCAATCTAAAGAAACCACCGTCAGAATGTGCTCGGAACTGCTCCAATAGATGCGCCCTGGTCTCTATACTGGAATGGATGTCTGTCAGAACTTGGATCGGACCTCTACGACACCGGATCCGGACCCCTGGGGGGTTTGTGCCCCTCCTTGGACACTAAATGCGCCCCAAAAGATTCCACCATCGGAATCGGCTGCTATATGGCTCAAAACGATCGTCTCGTCAAATGATGAAATGGGTCGGAAGGGTTTGTCCGGATCTGCTCTAGAACATCTGCATGCAACGCCAAATGCCTGTCCGGAATGACTACGCCCAAAATGGCTGGATGGATCGATCTGCAAGATTCCACCATCGGAATCTGATGATAGATGGCTCAATGGAAGCTCCCTGGCTAGATCTCTACTGGGTCGGAATGAATATGCAATCGAGACACAGGTCTACTGCAGATCTTCGAATCTTCAAAATAGCTTGCACCCTCCTTGGTTGAGCTGCGCCCTCCACACAATACTCCTGAAATGAACAGTGAAATACCTGGATGGTATCTCCGATGGGCTATGGTGTGTCTCTCAACACCGAAACCGATCAATGGTGGTGGTTTCCTCCAGAAATCCACAAAACAGTAAGGTCAGCTCTCCTCCTCCTCTCGAAACTCTCAACATCAAATCATAACAATGCATAATGAGGAATTAGGTCAAATTCCTCCCTTTATATCTTTCCCGATCTAATTCTTCGTTGACCTCACTTAACCTAGGCGCCTTTCCTCCTAAAGTGNCCCTTAACACCTTTTCATTCTAATTCTCCGTTGACTTAGGCTTAAGTGACTTTTCCTAAGTATTTTGGCTTAATTCATCGTTTAGCCGTTAATTCCTCCTTATTTCTCCATCTTGTTCCTTGTTTGTGCCTGACTATAGTCTATGGGAACATATAGACTATTAAGTCACTCCCTGCTGGCCTACTCTTGGGGGCGGGACATCACACTAGGGAGGTATTGAAAGCAATGGTCTTGAGAACAAACATACCATTAGATCGGTAGCATCATCATAGCCACATAGGTTATCTCATGATTAAATCACGATCACCATCATCACTATCAGTATCATCTGATAGCATCAACTGCATCATCTCTCGAATCCATACTCCATCTGAGTAATCAGGCATGATGTTGAATAAGTCACTCACTCCAAAGAGTGATACAAGAACTCTTATTCTAATCTGGACATATGTCCTAGAAGAATAATTGTTCCAACAGATGCTAGAAGCCACACCATGGGCTACACAGACTATTCTTCTAATCCAGACATATGTCCCAGAAGAATAACTATCCTAGGACATTTTCCGCCTATAGAATATCTGTCCACTAGCACACTGACTATCCATCTAGATGGTAATCATTTCCAACACTATTGATAGTTTTCATGGAAATCAGAACAATGCCATTCAATATAACACAACTGTGTCTATCCATAGTAGTAAAAAACTACTATCCATTGGTACACAACCACACCAAGTAGCACATGGATATTTAGCTAGTGACACATAGTCACAACCGGTGGAACACATCCACCACAATGGCATACATCTACTGTCCAGAGACATACAATCTCCAAAGTAATCATAGCATCCGATTTCAACCTGCATAACAATATCATGATACAAAATGAGTCATCTGGGTCATTATTCCACTCACATCTATGATATCTGGAAGAGTATCTGCCCTCAGAAGGTAAAACATCAGCCATGGGCTATTTGGACTATTTTTCTCAAGCATAGAAGAATAACTATCCCTGATTTCTGAACTTGGACCATTCACCTAACTGGGCCATTCCTCCGGCACTAATCATAGTGAAACCCGGAGAGAATGAGTCTGCCCTAGTGAATGCCTATCCCTGATTGCTAAACCTGGACCATTCACCTAACTGGGCCATTCCTCTGGCACTAATCATAGTGAAACCTGGATAGAATGAGTCTGCCCTAGGGAATGACTGTCCGAACCATTTCCTAATAGAAATGACTGTCCTGCACCAACCCCCAAAATGGACCATTCTTTGAAACTGCTCACAAATGTGAACTTCTAAAGAATGACTGCTCGACAAGGCGAACCATTCTACTTGACCACTACTCAGAGTGACTTCCAAGAAGAATGACTGCTCTATACCATTCCACCACACTAGCCACAAGGGAAATCATTGTCTATGGTACATCAACAATCTATCAGACCATTTTCATTATTGAAATGACTATCCGATCTGGACCATTTTTTGAACTGGAAAATGCATGTCCGTCAGAAATCTCAAACCACTTTCCGAACTGGAAATGAACTGCTCATCCTGGACCATTTTTCAAACTGAAAAATGTCTGTCCATAACATATCAGTGCTCCCTCCCAACTTGGGAGTAAATATTTTCCATTTTCAATAAGGAATTCATCTCCACGAGCCCCAACTTGTTTCTTAAGTACACAAACTTTTCATCTTGGACAAAGGATTTACCAAAATATTTGCTATCTTCTCATCTGTGGAGATATATTGGAGAACCACTTCTCTTTTCTAGATTTCATCACAGATAATATAATGCTTGATCTCAATGTACTTCGGTCTGTCATGGAACACTAGTTTTCTCTGAAGGCTTCATATAGCTCTCATCATTACAATATATCATGGTCGAATTCAACACTTTTGTTTCTTGCTAGCTCATGATATCGTGGCAAGGGTCAAAATGAAACATATCCAAGTCCAAGTAGCACTCCTTTTGTTATTAAGAGAGTTTTCCATGGATTAGCAATCCATCATCCCAAACTTTTGAGTAACTATTCTGATACACTATCTCTATCATAGAAAGTTTTCACCACACTAATGCTATATATGAGATAATCTACATCAAGTTGTTTGAATCCATAGAAGGTCTTCTTATATCTGCATACATGGGTCTTTTTTTGGTATAAGATTCTTTCTCACTTGATTTATTTTGAAGAACAATATTTTACATGTAAATTCCAATCCATGGATACTACAAGAGGTATATCTGGTTTACTGAAACAAGATGTTGTCATAGACTTCTCCCTCCTTCTGGAAGAACCTATGAATCTTGCAATGCTTCCATTCATAAGTATTTTTCACATTTTCTTACATACATTTTTCTTTATCATAACTTCCATTTCTTTTTCTCGATTGCTTCTAGTGGGTTCAAACCAAGCTGGTAGTCTTTGTGATTCTTGGTATAATAACTGGTTGTTCTAGCTTTTCTTTATTTCTTGGAATCTTCATGTTCCTCCTCATGTTTCTCTTTAGCTCTTGGGTCCATGGAGTCTTCTATAGATTCCATGCCCTGAAGATTCCAACTTCTTCCTTTTATCATGGGATCATGGATGTAGATGGAAAACCAAGGATACTTTAAGGATTCTTTTCGAAGAAGACTTCTTCTAAACACATGCTGCTTATCATGGTTGCTACTTTCAATGGGAACATGGAAATATACTTCATAATCCTCAATGGATCATATCATTTAGGATTATCTCCCTCCTAATCCTTTCTTCATGCATGAATGCATTCTCTTCTTTTGGAATTCTGCAATCATCTCCCTCCAACTAAGAGAGTCCACACTTCCGTCTGCATCCTTATTTCCTTCTGCAAAGTGTCACAAGTCTTTTTCTAATTTCCTCTTGATTGTTGACTTCTTTTTGTTTTGAATTATTTTTGGTCTCTTCAAGTTTGATTATGATTTGGGATTATCTAGCAGTTGTTACTTATATAATAGCTTCCACAAGAATTGTTACCAAGGATTGTCAACATACATCATCTTTTCATGTGTATTGCTTGACTTGTAGTCATCGCGATAACAATCCTTATCTTGTTATTCTTCCATAGGTATTGTTTCACTTGAAAATGTTATATTCTAAGAAATAGATATGCATGATATGTACAGAAACTATGTAAACATGGTATGTACAAGAACTTTGAAGAATATTGTTACCTTGACTTAGAAGAAGAAATCTTGCTTCACCTTGTTTGACTTTCTTTGAGGATTCCTTTTCTTTGGCAACTGTTGCTTCGTGTGTTTCCTTCATTTTATTTAACTTAGGACAATGATTCTTGTAGTGGCCATATTTTCAACAGTTGAAACATTGTATTTTTGACATATCCTTTTCGAGATTTGGTTTCTTCCTTGAGTCAAACTTCTTCTTATTCTTGAATTTATTGAACTTTGTTGTGAGGTTTGATCATCATCTTTCCTTTGGAATTTTTCTTTTGCAATAATCCTTGATTCTTCTTGTGCACAACAAGTCCAAAGTTATTCAAATGTGGGATAGTCCTTTCTTGTGTTCATGCTTGCGACAAATGCATCCCATGCCTTGGGAAGGCCATTGAGTACTATATTTACCAGTTCCTTTTCTGAAATGATTTCTTCAATAGCTTGTAGTTGATATCTTAACTGAGAGATTCTTACCAAGTATGATGTTATGTTGTCATCATCATTCATTTTCATGTCACAGAGCTCATTCTTCAGACTCATTACTTGTCCAATGTTTCTGACTGAGAAGAGGTTAGTTAGGGCATCACGCATCTTCTTAGATGATTCAAGATGCAATATGTAGTGTATCAAGTGGTCTTTTACAGAGTCCACTATGATACTCATGGAATTGATTCCATTGTTCTTGAACTTCTCCATAACTGCGACATTCTGAGGTTCCTTCTCTTTTCCTTCTTCAAACTGTGGTTCCACGATCTTTCCTTTCACGATATCCAACACTTTATTCTTGGCAAGGATGAGATCAATCCTTGTCTTCCATGCTCTGAAGTTAGAAGTCCCTTCTAACTTGTTTTATGACTTCATAGAGTAAGTCATGACTGCTTTGACTTGGTCAACCTTTGACTTTGACCAAAAACTCAAACTTGACATCTTAGCTTGCTGAGAGTACCGGGAGGTGTGCTAGGCTAGGGCGCACTAGGCTATCTAGGAATTAGGTCAAGCTCTTCACTTAAGGTGCCTTAACAAGAGGGTTAGGTTTTTGTTGCTGCAGCAAAAACTTTGACTGCAACTGCAACTGTGACTGAGAAAATACTCCTAATCTATATTCTAGTGGTTAGACGAAGATAGTGTGGGCCCATAACCTATTAGAAATAATAGGTGTTCTTGTTTAACCATAGACAATATAGCAATATTGTCACCCAACCATAGGTCGAAGCCACCCCCGAGCACCTTAACCTTGATAGAGAGAATAATTCTGGAAGAAAACCCTAGTTCCAAAAGCCAATCAAGGTAGCGTACCACTCTCCAAAGCTAGTGTACCAAGCAGAAAGTCCAAACCATAACCAAGAGAAAGTCCAAGCCTAAAACCGAAAATACTAGTTGCAGTAGCTGCAACTGCAACTACTCTCCAAACTTGGGCACTTATTGAATTTCTACAGTTGTGAGATGTGTGTGTCCAAATGAGCTCTGGCATCCTGTATTTATACTTCTCTTCCTTAGTTGTCTGGGCCGACTTCTCTTTCTGGAGGCTAGAAATTCAATATGAATTATCTCTTTAGCCAACTTGTCTTCTAGGGTTATTTCCAAGGATTTTAGGGTTTCTCTTGCTTCCCAGAATATTCTAGTCTTGTCAAAGTTATGCGTGGAGGTTAATACCTCCTGCATCTACCAAAAATATCAACAGAAGAAAAGTACCAAAGAGGTTCCCATAACCAATGATACCTTCAAGCAATAGTACTATTATTGTATTTTTAGTTTTGTAAAATATTATTTTGGGCCAACATATGATGACATGAGTGTTACAATATCTTTAATATTAGGATATATATAATTTAATATGGTTCTATTTAGTAATTGTATTTATGTTTGCCAAATTTACTATACATATTTTTTATTTTAATTGTGAGGAAACATTGTGTTTATTCTTTTTACATTGATTTTTGTGTGAGACGACATGAGTCATAGACATGACACATCTCACCCACCTAGGCTATACAAAGTGCATCTCGACAAAATAATTGAAATTTATTTCCATTGTTGCAGGGGTCACAAATGTGTTACCAAAACTTGTTGATAATTTGTCCAAAATAATCAACCCTTGATGAATCCTACCATTTATTTTCGATATTTTTCCCTATGGTATTAATCCAAAATTTTCAAATGATTAAGGTGACCTTCTAGCAAATATTTCAAGTTCCAAGGCTTCCAATGTTATCCTAATTTTGAATAAGACAACCTATTGAGTGCTATGGATATTATTCATGACACTTCTCATTCAATACATGTGATTGATTTGAAATGTTTCAATTTTTAAACTAAAGTATCGCTTAAATACAATAGGTATTATTTAACTATGATATTAAGATGGGATAAGATAAAGATAAGATCTAATTTTATAATTCTTAGCAAATAAGTTAAAAACATCAAAACTCATCTATTATCATAGTTTTGGTACTTACCATAATGTTTAAGAATCATGGAAACATCATACTTAGTTATCTCCTTGCATCTTTACATCAAGCCAAGCCTTCTTAAAAAGAATCAGTGACGTGAAAGAATAAGTTTAGGTATGACTAAAGCATAAGCAAGGCCATCTCAATACAATATTTATTAGTTTCGTTTATAGTATGGATGACTAATTTGCAAAATATTTTATATATCATTCTTTCAAATAAGAAATTCCTAAAACCACTTGATATGAGACTTACCAATCAAATATAAACTGTAAAATCATTATATAAAATGATTCAAAAGAAAAAAATGATTTGCTACCAACAAACTTATCATATGAATCTTATAAAAAGAAATACTCTAAAAAAACAACAACCAAATAACACTATCACATCCAAATCCACTTACAAGGGAAGTTTCTTCAAAATCCCTTAAAAGACTTTCATATATAGGCACACCACTTCAAACTCCAACATTCAAAGTTAGTGAAAATAAAAAATGGACTAGTTAAATTGTCAAGGTTCAAAACCAAGCCAACCCACGTTAAATATAAATTACAAAATGAGTGTAAAAAATATACGCAACAAAATTTCAATGGTAGGACCAAAATGTGGTTTTGGGATAATTGGACACCAACACATTAACTACTCTTAAAAGTTGATAAGAAATTTAGAAGCTACAAGAAGGCAACATGATGGTCATTTAAAAAAAAATTACTATGTCAAAACTATTTCCATGTAATCATTCACGTAAGCTCGTGAGAGACCACAAAGAAGGCCATTGATGCTATGAAATTAGCTACAAGAAAAAGAAAAGGCCTTAGATGTGAGAAAAACCATAGAAATATGGATTTGTAATGCTATGAAATTAGCTACAAGAAAAAGAAAAGGCCTTAGATGTCGGAAAAACCATAGAAATATGGATTTGTAATAAATAGAAACCTTTGAAAATTAGAATTTTGTTTGAAGTATAAAATGTTCAAAATCAAATGCTTCATGAAATTTTTATTAACAAGTTTAATATTTTTATATAATAAATATAGAATTAGCAAATAAATGAAACCAAATTTATCGAGATAAATGAAACAAATATTCATAACAAAAAAGGAAATTCTCCATTCACCAATGAAAATATAATGAAGACAATTTTTTTTTTTTTAAAGAAATACAAATCCTAAAAAAAGTCATCAAGAAGAAAAACAAAGATCCCAAAAATAAATCAAAGTGGAATTGATGTTAATGATTCAATATATAAAAAATATTACGGAAAAAGAAGCACAAATCCAAAGATGAACCTAAGTTAAATTGATGTAGATGATAATGATTCAACCCATAAAGAATGATAATGACAAAAAACTTGGAATAGTATCGAGTTATTGTGGCATCCATTCCCTATTTCCTTGAAAACTTATCCTTGTACTAACTCCTTGAAAACTTATCCTTGTACTAACTCCATGAATGTCATAAAGAAATATGAAAAATTAATTGAATATCACAATTTTAATTTTTAAATATCATTTTTAGAGTAATAGTTTAAAAATAAATAAATTAAATGAAGTTTTTTTTTAATTAAATATTTTAAAAATTATAATAATTAAAATATTATTTTATTAACAAATTAATATATTAAAAATAATATTTCTTGATAAGTTGATTAAAACTTATTAAATAACTTAATAAATTTCAAAAACATCTTAGTTAAAATTTAATAACCTTTCCTTCACATAGTTTTGATATTTATAAATACATTAAATAACAAAAAATTATTGAAAAAAACAAAGATCCCTATCAAAGTTGAATTAATGTTAATTATAATGATACACATAGTTTTGATATTTATAAATACATTAAATAACAAAAAATTATTGAAAAAAACAAAGATCCTTATCAAAGTTGAATTAATGTTAATTATAATGATACACATAGTTTTGATATTTATAAATACATTAAATAACAAAAAATTATTGAAAAAAACAAAGATCCTTGATATTTATAAATACATTAAATAACAAAAAATTATTGAAAAAAACAAAGATCCTTATCAAAGTTGAATTAATGTTAATTATAATGATATAAAGCATAAAATAAATTAAAGGAACAAACATCTCAAGGATGTATAAGAGTTGAATGGGTGTTGATGTTAATAATTTAAAAAAGAATATATATTTACACCAAAAACCTTGCAATTTGGTAATAATATCCATTCTCGTTGTACCAATTTCATAAATCTTATAAAATAATATAAATAGATAATTGAATAACATAATTTTGGTTTTGTCCCTGAGGTGTAGGACAGTCGGTGACGGAGTGTGTTGTTAAGCCACTCCGTGATGTTAAAGTCACGGGTTCGAAACCTACGGAGACAAAAAAATCCAACCATGTTAAGGTAGATGCCCCTGAGTCGCAGTTTCTCAAGCTCAAGCCACATGTTAATCGCGTAGCCAACAGGTCCCATAACTAAAATATTAATTTATTAATATATTAAAACTAATATTCTTAAATATCACTAATAAATTTAACACAAAATATTATTTCTTAACGTATTAAAAATGAATATTCTTAAATACTACTCATAAGTTTAACCAAGCTTGTTGAATAATTCAATAAATTTTAAATAAAATTTGATAACCTTCACATTAATTTATTTCACATTTATAAATACATTAAATTTTAGGAAAAAATAAAAATAAAATAATTTATAATATATAAAATTTTAAATATTTAAGAAATATTTATATTTTTTAAAATAAGTTCATCATATTATAAGTATAATAAATAATAAATATGTTTTTGAAAACTTTATTATATTTTTATATATATATTTTTTTCAATTTTAAATATATTAATTTAGATTTTTTTTAAATAAAATGAAAATAAATAAGAGGGTGTGAGTGGGAAGTAATATTAGAAAAACATTATAATATATATGAGGATATGGGTATACATTATAATGTTTTCTCTAATATTACCTCTCACTCTCACCTTCATATAATGTTTTCTCTAATATTAGAGCAAACATTATAATGTATATGAGGGTGAGGGTGGGGGTAGAGGGTAATATTAGAGAAAACATTATATGAGAGTGTGAGGTAATATTAGAGATAACATTAACATTACGCTCCACCCCCACCTTCACCCTCATATGATGTTTTCTCTAATACTACTCCCCACCCATCCCCTCATATATAAGGGTATATGAGGGTGGGGGTGAGGGGGTAATATTAGAGAAAACATCATATGAGGGTGGAGATGGGGGGTAATGATAATGTTTTTTCTAATATTACATGAGGGTGGGGGTAATATTAATATTAGAGAAAACATTATATGAGGGTGAGGGTAGGGGTGGTGGGTAATATTAGAGAAAACATGAGGTGCAGGGTAATGTTAATTTTGAGGGTGAGGGTGAGGGTGGGCGGTAATATTAGAGAAAACATGGGGTGGAGGGTAATGTTAATTTTGAGGGTGGAGTTAGAGGGTAATATTAGAGAAAACATTGAAGGTGAGGGTGGTTGGTAATATTAGACAAAACATTATATTTTGAGGGTGGGGATGGGGGGTAATATTATAGAAAACATTGAGCGTGATGGTGGTTAGAAATATTAGACAAAACATTATAATGTTTTAATATTAGAGAAAACATTATAATGCACAATATATGAAAATTCATGATGTATATTGTTAGATTTAAGATATTGATTATTGAATTTCTTTTCTTCTAAATAAGAAAATCTAAATAGTACTTTTAAAGAAGTTAAAGAGAGGAATAAGAATATTGCATTAACTCAAATAATCTTATATGATGATAATGATGGGACTGCAAGAAATGTAAAAGATTACTTAGATTTTTTTAGAATGTTATTTTGATGTTTGAAAAACATTAAGAGAAGCATTCCAAGATAACTCTAGTTTCCATGACTTAAAAAGTTAGGAAGGTCCTTATTGTAATAATATATTGAATTTGAGATATAATTTAAGTATACACATGGTACTCTAAGAGAAAGTGATTTTCATCTTCAACCTTTTAAATATCACATAAGTGATAAATTCATGCCATGGTGTTTTGAGAATTGTCCAACATCCAACTATCACTATACACTCCATAAATATCAACTCTTATTTTAACAATAATACAATAATACACAAAGTTACTATTAATTTGAAAAATATCGTTAAATATTACCACGCATTCAGCTAAATACATATATTCATATCTCTAGCATCCCTAAATTAAGTGCACTCACCAAAATTAGTTGACTAGCACTCAAGGTAAGTAGTTGACTATATATTTAATAATACTTCGTAAGCTTTTAGAAGCATACTTCATTTTCAGAGGGTTTCTTCCAACTTTAATATAATAATCATTTCACTTAAATGTTTCCAGATATATATGTGTACGTAAAAGATAAAAGCGCGCAAGATTCATAGTCGTATGATTATTCATCGAGATGGGTCATGTTATAAACTTGTTCCGGCTTCGCTGCATCACTGAAATTTATCTGCCACAACAGTTATAGTAAGATTGTTGGTGTTGTAGCTTGAGATAATACAAAAATGAGATGAAATAACACGAGACTATAAATACAGTGTGGGAAAAGTTGTTCGTGTACCAGAGTTGTAGAGCTGGTCGCTGCATTCCACTCTCCTGCAAATTTGGCTGAGTTGGCTGTAGACGAAACGGTTGCAACTGAAGAGGATTTCCGCGTGCTTCGGTTGCTTGACAGAATACTCCAAAGTCAATCATAGGCTCTGCCACTCCCTCCACTGCAGCTTGATGTTCAGCTAGCTGTGCCATTCACAATCATATTATTATTATTTAGAGCTCTATTAACTTGTTATACAAAACAGAATCCAATCCACAATATGAGGACAACTAAGAGAAAACCTACCCAGTGTCACCTCATCTACATTTAGTTTTTCCTAACCTGCTACTTACTATGGATGAGATGTCCAAACAGAATCCAATCCACAATATGAGAACAATTAAGAGAAAACCTACACAGTGTTACCTCATCCACATTTAATTTTCCTAACCTGCTACTAATTATGGATGCTATGTCCAAACAGAATCCAATCCACAATATAAAGACAACTAAGAGAAAACCTATCCACTGTCACCTCATCCACATTTAGTTTCAGCTACTTACTATGGATGAGATGTCCAGTCAAGCTAAAGTGCTCTAACGGTGGGTAATTCATAGGTTCCTAGGGTTCGATCCTTCTTTCTTTACTAGAACTTCTTTTACTGCTGCTTTCAAACTTCCATCTGTTCGTTGAAATGCCCCAAATGAAAGTACTATTGATGGAATGAGACCGCTAATCCTTAGCAAAGTACACCCATCAATCAGCTTATTCATTCATTTCTCCATTGCTAGAATAATTACTCGCGTCACCTCTAAAGTGACTGGAGTACTATTATGAGGTCACATTGGGTAGGATTCTGAGGTGATAGTGGGTAGGATTTGGAGTGGGCTAACTAAGAGTAATTTTTTTTCTCTTCAGCAGGTTCTTAAGTGGTGTGTGAATAAATTTTTGGCTAATTCAAAAATCTGATTGATTTTTTGAGTATCTGGGTTGGTTTAAAATGGGGTAAAACTTTTGGGGTAAGATGCTGAAATGCATGGAACTTTAATCCATACCAAACTCAGACTACCCTGAAAATCCGGCCGAATTCAGACCCATTTTTTTGCCTGAAAATCGAGTCTGTTTGCTCCAGAATTAGCCTACTCCTATAAGATTAGGTGATAGTGGGTAAGATTATGAGATGATAATGGGTAGGTTTTTGATTAGGTGATAGTGGGTAAGATTATGAGATGATAATGGGTAGGTTTTTCTTTAGTTATGCCCATATTGTGGATTGAATATTATTATTTAGAACTTTATTAACCCACCACACAGTTGTAATAGAAGTTAAAAGCTGAGTGGGTAGGTTTTTACTTATAATATTGCTTGATTTTTCTTGAGATAAACTGCATACAAAATTTTGAAACTTTAAGATTTAGAGTGGAAACCTCACCTATCTTCATAGACATAAAGTTGAAATGATGGATTAATAAACTTCTAAATAACATGATAATGGATTAATAAACTTCTAAATAACATGATAGTATATGGGTGGGTGAAATATCCACTTGAGAGATTGGATGTTGAAATTTTTTATACAAAGTTTAGCTCCAGGAATCAGGCCCATTTTTTTTTGATTGAAAATGGAGTCTATTTGCTCCCAAGTTAACCTATTACTGTAGGATTCTGAGGTGATAGTGGGTAGGATTATGAGGTGATAGTGGGTAGGTTTTTCTTTAGTTATCCTATATTGTGGATTGAATATTATTATTTAGATTTTTATTAATTCACCACACAGTTTTAATAGAAGTTAGAAGTTGAGTGGATAGGTTTTTACTTATAATGTTGCTCTATTTTTCTAGAGATAAACTGTATATAAAATTTTGAAACTTTCAAAATTTAGAGTGAACACTTCACCATCTTCACAGACATAAAGTTGAAATGATGGATTAATAAACCTCTAAATAACATGATAATATATGGGTGGGTAAAATATCCACTTGAAAGATTAGATGTTGTGAAATTTTATACGAAATTTATCTCCAGAAATCTAAAACAAAACAAGCTAAAAACTCTTCCCACTTAAGTTTACAAATTTAAAAAACAAACAAACTTTGGACTATAAGAAAACTTTGTTTTTCTCAATGTAATTGGCTCTACTTAAAAATTGTAAAAACTAGATACATACTAGCCTGCAGAGATGGTTGTTTTGCTCCTCGAGAAGACGCTCCTGGTTATACGTAGGTTGAGTTAAGAGCTGATTCATATTTGTAATGTTAACTTTAAAGAGTTATAAGATGATACTACCTTTCTGCGTAGATTATCTAGTTGTTGGAGCATAAGATGATTCTGTTTACACAAAACAAACACACGAAGATTGGATGATTTAGAATGATGAATTGATGAATGATGCATGGAATTTAAGTAATGAGATTATAAGAATTAATAATTACCTTTCGAGATCGAACACGATTTGATGCGACTTCCAGTTGTTGTTCGAGGTGATGTAACTCCGCCATAGTCAAGGAACTTAGATCCTCACCCAACATATGCCTGTATAAGCCTTTTCACATTATTAGTTACCTACATCCTCCAACTGTTATATTTCAACAGGTAAAAAACTTTTCAATTTACCAATTATAAGGTTTTTATTTGTTAAATTACCTGATATTAGTTTGAAGCTTTTCATTTTCATTCTTCATCCTCGTCATCTCACAGTAAAAATGCTGTTATGATTCACATAATAGTTTACTAAAAATCAATAATCCGTTTATGAACATATATAATAATTTAATTTAACTTGCAAGTAATAATACTTTCATAAAATAATATTCAAACATTTGATAGAGAGTAAAGCTATCTAGATAGATATTTGATGGAGCCCTACAATGAAAGCAATGCAAACCTGGTTGTCAAACTCGGACAGTCGGGCTCCAGACACTTTTTGGTACCTCTCGATGATCTTTCTCATGCTGCTAACCAACCAAGTCTTAATTAAGTTAGTCAAATTAAAAATGAAAAAATCATTAATCTATATATATCAAAGGATAAAGTGGGATTTCTTTATAAGTAAGGGGATCTTGGTGTTGAACTTCACTATTGAAACTTAATTAGATTGCAGATTTAGTACATTGTAAATTCCATCCATCCACAATTCCATCCAACTGACATGAGCAAAGTCAACCATTGAAATTTTTTTTAACTTTGTTGCATGTCCATTGAATATATGGAATCTCCAATCCAGATAAGGATTGTCAATTGCACTAATGGAATTACCAACCAGAGCAAGCCCCTGCTTTTGATTGGCTTGTTTGCTTTTGCTTATGCAGTGTGTAATTAAAAAAAAAAATTTCTTTAGTTCAAAAATTATGATCACTGTTTGGTAGTTGCATTGAAAAATGAACTCAATTATTCTTCAATACTCCTTATTACACACAAAATGTGGACACAACTATCTGATAACCATGTCTTATAGGATTATTGATTTCAAGACAGTGGATATTAAAACCAAAAACAAAGGGAATTAAACAAACTCTCTGCCCTTTTTTGTGATATATTAAATGCAATATTATGTTATATATTAAATACAAAGATATAAAGATAAGAATGGCAATGTTTTGGACAATAACAAAAATATGGTTTCCTTAATACATTATCAATGCATGATCCGTGCCTAGCTTTTCATCTAAAAACATAAAAGTCTTGCATAATGTTATGGGCCAATGATAATGAAATAGACAGCACAGATTCTGTTAAGACTTTTGATTCTGTTAAGACTTTTCAATAGAAAAACTAAAACTTCACAGATTGTATTTGAGAATCTTCAATTATTCAATAAAATTCATGTGAGGTTCTCAAATCTACAGATATCCTTCATTATAATAATAATAATCTTTAATTATTCAATAAAATTTATGTGAGGTTTTCAAATCTACAGATATCCTTCATTATAATAATCTATTTTTAAGATTACTCTCTGTCCAGCAAATTGACTGGTAAAGTTTATGAAGATATACATATCCTAACTCCTTCTGGATTTGAACCTGTAACTTTAAGAGGAGACACATGTTCTTAACCATTAGACCCATATATATATATATATATATATGATTAATTAATTAAGCATGCAGATACAACATCCTCCAATCCTAATATGAAATATCATTACATATCGATATTATTATGTTTTCCTGAAAAAATGCTGTATTTCAACCTGAAGCACCACTAGTGGAATTGGTTTTACAGTGTTTTTCCACTTAGCACGCACGGGTATGACACAACTATGTCTGCTTCAGTGGGCCTTGGAGACCTCTCTAATTGCTCATAATTCCACTCTCACGCACCTAGTAAGAACTGCTCATAAATTTGCTTCCACTCTTTGTTTTAAATTGTGGGTGGAATGATGGTTAACTCAAACAAAATCTATGCAGCAAGATTTCAAATCCAAACTTATAGTCTCTCTGTGATGGAGTGATTAGCTCCTAGTTGTTTTGTGCTTAACCTGGGATTCTTTATAGTTATGATATGATTTGGTAATATATTTTTTTATTGTAAACTTTAAGTGAGTTGTTTGTTTCTATTGTTTTAAAAGTTGTGTGGTTGAAATATTTTCTAATAAGCACCTCGGATTCTTTATAATTATGATTTGGTAATATATTTTTTATTGTAAATTTTAAGTGAATTGTTTGTTTTTATTGTTTAAAAAGTTGTGTGGTTGAAATATTTTTTGAATTAGTTTGTTAGTGTGGCTAAGATAATTATCTATCCTAAACTAAAACTTAATGTATAAATATATGTACTATTTCATTGTTAATAATATAGAATACAAGAAACAATTTTTTGTATCTGTGCTAGAATATGTGATGAAATGTGTATACTCTTCATTTTTCTATCTTGGTATCAGAGTTCATACACCTTTGACTTTCTCACCAGATGAGACTGTGATCACTTTCCCACCAGAGGAGACTGATGCAAATTCCACAATTCTAATTCATTGTATATAGGATTAGCTTAAAGTGTGTGAGAGTAGATTATTTACTTGTTTTCTGAGAGATTACAAATTTTGTTTGAAGATTTATGTGTGCAATAAATATGCTACAGAGGTTTTGTGTAAAGCATCTCCCACCACCGTCAATCTTTATTGGCTATTTCGCATGGCTTGTGCTTATTGGAGATCGTGATAATAAGATTTGACTAAGAGTGGATTATATTGGAGAGAAGTACCAAGCGAATTTTTCCAATATCAACATAGAAAGGGCGCTGAGGATTAAACAGACTATTGATTGCTGCAAGGCTTCGGAGCTCAGAAATGTGTTCTGTCGTGAAAAATCCCCTCATGGAGTCAAAATCTGGTTTAAACAACCTTACACGTTTTTGGTGCGAAATTCTGTGTAAAAAAGTGAAACCTAGAAATCAAAAGAGTAATGGGAGCCAAGAAGGGCCGAGGAGTTATCTTTGGGAAATGCAGTTTGGAGTGGTTTACTCATTGTCACAAATCCACCCTTTAATGTTAGATAAAGGAATTGCACCATAGAATTTTTTGATGTTTCTTCATCTAGAAGGGTGCTATTGAGTATGGTGTTTAACTAGAAGGCATTAAGGTGGTATTAGTTTTAGCATTAGAGTTGTTTAGTAGAATAGTTTTTTGTGATTATTGCGAATATATTAAGCATGTTTATGAAATAAATAATGATGTTGAATATTTGAGATTAAAGATGAAAGGGGCCATGGTGTAAGATTGACTTAGATACATTCATTATCTAGACTATTTTTCTAAAAGGTTGGGTATGTAGGTGTCTCTATAGATTGAAGTATGCTCATAGAATTACTAGTAGTTTAGTAGTTACAAATAGGGAATTGATTTAGTGGTATGAAATAATTGTATCTTCAAAGTTAGAAGGGATCAAGTGGAAGTTCAACTCAACATGGATGGTTGTCTATTTAGTTAAGAAGTTGTGGATCTCTGGAATGATCCCTTATTAGTTGTGGAGACATACATGTGGATTGCGGTCTATTAGTGAGGTTACACATGTATGCGGATTGTTGTCCAATAGAGACAACTTGATGAACACATTAACTCATAGAGATCAAGATTAGTAATCCTTAAGGGATGGTGTTGGAGTGATTGCCTTCGTAGTTTTTTTGTGCTTAATGTGGGATTCTTCATAATTGTGATTTGGCAATGTATTTGTTATTGTAATATTTACATGAGTTGTTTGTTCCTATTGGTTACGAGGTGGTTGTAGATCTAGTTGGTTGTGAGAGATCTTCTCCAACTCATTTTTCTAGATTTGTGTGTGGTTGACATATTCTCTCAACTAGTTTGTTAGTGTGGCTAAGATAGCCTATCTATCTTAAGCCAAAGCTTAATGTATAAATATATGTACCATTTCATTTTTAATAATATAAAATACAAAGAACAATTTTTTAATATGTATAATATAATATGTCTATTCGTCATTTTTCTATCTCTCTACTCACCATGCAATGCATTGATTGAGTCTTCATTTTTCTATCTCTCTATTCACCATGCAATGCAATGCGTTGCATTGATCGAGTCTTCATTTTTCTATCTCTCTACTCACCACGCAATGCATTGATTGAGTGCTTCTTATAATGGTTCCCTAAAACAACATGAACAACTGCAAAAAAAAATATCGATGCATGTGATTGCGTTTCTATCTCTCTACTCACCATGCAATGCATTGATTGAGTGCTTCTTATAATGGTCCCCTAAAACAACATGAACAACTGCCAAAAAAAAATATCGATGCAAGTGATTGCGTGGTTGAGATTATAAAACCATGGGGGATATGTAACTTTCGAGTTGTTTGTCTTTAAGATTTTCTTCATATGAAAAATTGATATCTTGGTGTCACCTTACAGTACAAGCACAAATAGGCTTTATACGCCCTCATTGTATCGATCTAATTGCCCTCATTGTATCGATCTAATTGTTAAAATATAGTGCACGCTACACCAAGTGGAAATGGAAGAACTGGGTAATGATTGACGTGCCATAGACAGGAATTTAAGAAACCATGGATTTGGACGAGTGTGTTAATGTGAAGTTCTAAGTTGCTGGGGAGATGAGAGATTGACATTGAAACGAAGTAATTGGTGCGAGAGAGAGAAACATACTTGTGATTGAACCATGAGAATGCTAATTTCTCTCTACGTTCCTTCTCCAACCAATCTACAAAATCTTGATTATTTCATTGTAGCTTCGATCATAACAATCACATAATAAGCTAGGAAGGGACATTATAGCCCATGTCCAAGTGCTCATGGGGTTTTTCTGTGACGGTGGCGGGAGTGAAGAGTTCATCACTTTTCACAGGGTGTTCGTATTGCTATTAACTACAAAGAAATGGAAAAGAGATGAGGGCCATGGATGGCGAGGTATCTGCTGGAAAGATTGAAGACTTGGCAAGGTGTAAGCTGGAAAGACTGTAGATGTGATGTGTGGAGCGAGAACTGTAGTTTAGGTTGAAGATCTGTTGCATTTCTAGGCCACGTGTAGGGCCAAGATGGAAGGATCTGTTGTGATATCGGGTGATGTGACTCCTCATACACCTTTCCCGCGCTCTAAGGTTTTGTTGGAGCAAGTAAACCCTTCTCCAAACCCTTCCTTTTCCTTATTGCGTCCAAAAGGGTTTGTGCTTGGGCTCAGACAATCCGCATCACCCAAAAATATTTCTAGTCTGCAAATTAAGCAATAAGTCAAATAAAGACTATGTTAGTGGTCCATTTTATTTAGTCAGTTTGCTATGAATTTGAACTATTGTTACTCATGCAACTACTCTTGTGTATGCTAAAACTTGTGCTGAAACTCATGTTGAAACTCGTGATGAAACTCCTATGTATGGTGGAATTTATAAGTGTCACAATGTTTCTTCATTTTCAACGTTGTGACCACACAGATTTGACTTCGCCATGCTAGAATTCTTCATGATGAGTTGCAACCACGTGGTAGGAACATTTCTGTGCCCAACAAAAGTTTGTTAACGCCAAGAAGGAGAACTATTGGGCGGTTTTGGTGACTTTCCGTTCTTGGAAATAGAAGGTGAATTGATTCAGAGGTGAAGGGAGGAGTTTAAAGAGACATGGACGTGATGGAGAAGGGGTTGGTGAACCTCGAATTTGGGGAATCGTGGAAGACAGACTGGAGAGAAGGATTCTAGGTTGGGTGAGCATGCAAGAAGGAAAACACATAGTCTCAGCCCACACATGCAGGCCATTACCCTCTAAGCGAATTTGTAGTGGTTTTCAGCCACGTAAGCAACCATTCAAGGATGTTTTTTTTCATAGGAAGGATGTAATATAAACTCTATTATATGCATTGAATCAATAAAGGAATGGTGTTGCATTTCATGGGATTTTTGGTGCTTAAGTTTCCAATTGATTTCCCTTATTATTTGACAACATTATCTCTATTTTGTTTTTCCTCTATGTATTTTGTAGTAGGGTGCGTGTTGTAACTGTTTGCGTGTTTCAAATCGTTTACTCCCTACATCAGGTGATATCAGAGAAAGTATGCGCTTGGATGATTGCATGAGTGTTCCTATAACGGGTAGAGAATACCCTGATTCTGGTGGTGTTTCAGCTAAAGTGATGAAGAACAAGTAGGCGTATCAACGTATTGATTGATGTTGTGGATGGTAGTTAGGATTCAAACTACCAGGAGACTTGGAAGAATTCTGCCCAGTATGAGAGGAGCAACATGTGGAGGTGCAAGAAATAAAAAACTTGAATAGATATGGAGAAGAATAGAGGAATTATAACACAAAAAAGATGGAGATGCTGAGACAGATTCTGACTTTGACGCTGAGAGTGAGATTGAATGATCTAGATTATTTTTCAGCATGAAATGAGAGTAGAGATATAATAAATAAATGCACAGAGATATCACAGATATCCAATAATATAAAAGAAATGTATCAGAGATGCAACTATAAACACAGAAATACAACAATACACGATTTCTATTAATGAAAGAAATGTACAGAGACTGTAAAAATAGAAAGTGAAAGACTCGCTAGAATGGTGGCAGCTTATCTCTGAGAAGAGATGTGATGACTACTCACATTCGCACGAAGATGATTACAATGAGGCTATGAAGACCTTTTTACAATAAACAGGAATGTCAAAAACCCTAGACATCCAAAAACCTAACCCTAGGAGATGAAGCGCCAAAAGTCATGTGGACCCTGTTTGGGTAAGTCAGTGCATCAACTTCCCGGGGTTGTAACTTTTGCATACGATCTTTGTTTTAGGCGCACGATAGCCCATTGGAAAGGTATCGTTGAAGAGATTTCATTTCGGGGGATTAATCATGCCTTTAGATATCATTGAGAATATCGATCCTGAAAAACCTTCATTTAGGCCCTCAAAATGGCCCCAGAAGTTAAAACTGTTAAAAATAGTAAATTGCCAAAATTGCCAGAAAATTGTTTTGAGCGAGTTGGAAAAGGTGGGTGGCCACCGATATCCACCTGGATAAATACTCCCTCCTTAGGAAGAAATGGTATCCATTGCATTGAGTTCTCGGGGGAGAGGGGGAAGCGTTTGCTAAATCTGAATCTGGGTGAGCTGCTTGCCTTGTTGGAGACATCGCGTTGCTTGGTTTGTGGAAGCCTGTCGCGAACCTGCTGCTGGCAGGGTTGAATTTGTTCAACTGGTCGGGCTACATGAGATTTTTGTGTGTAGACGAAATATTTTCTCTTTTTTGCAGTCTTGTTGACCCTCTTCTGTTGGATAGAAGGTGCTTGGACCGAGGTTGTAGTGGTTATAATATCCTCCTGTTCACCTTTTGAACAAATTGTGAAGAAGTTGGATTTTGTAGTATGATATACTACCTTGCGGCACTGTTTAGGTGGGACAATAGTTGGAACTACCTCTGGTATTCTGTAGAGATGACCCCCCAAAGTAACAATGACACTACGGGGTTGAGACTCATAAACAACATGACGCTTCCACATAGATGGCTAGCCCAAGAGAACATCACAAACATCTAGTGGGGAAACATCACATAATACCTCATCCTTGAAAGGATGGACACCGTATGACAATCGACACTGCTGGCTGACACAAATATCTCGTCCTTGGAAAAGCCACTCAATGTTGTATGGTTGCGAGTGTGGTGTTGTCGACAATCCCAACTATTTGACGACCTCTGTTGAGATGAGGTTCTTCTGGCTTCCACTATTAACAATAAAATGCAACGGGGTACCCTTCACCCACATCTGTGAATGAAAAAGGTGCTCCCCCTCTTCAGGATCTGTTGGTTCTTTTGGTTGAATTGCTATGGTCACGACAATAATAGTGGGGTCTGCATCGATGATTTGTCTTTTACCAGTATTTTCAGAATCAGATTCTGAATCAGGGTTTGACTCCTTGTCTTTGATCTCGACCACCAATGATTGTTTTGAGCGACATTCCTCGGTGTTGTGCGAGGGGATTTTGTGGAAATCACACCATTTTCCGGTGTCCTTCTTTGTCTTCCCGTGACCCTTATTTTCCTATGGCTTGGACTAGTTTTCAAGAGACTATTTATTAGGGCCGTCTTTATCATACTTTGGTTGTGGCAGATTTGCAAACCCAAACTCTCGTTTGTTCTGGTGCTTAAATTTCTGCTCGATTTTAACAACATATCGATAAGTAGCACTGAGTGATGAGATGTCTAAAAAATCCATTTCAGTTTGGATGTATCTGTGTAGAGCCCCACGGTATTTCATAACCAAATGTCGTTTAGAGTCTTTGATACCCAGCTTGGTGCGCGGTATGGAACATATTGGTGAACTCCAAAACTGCTTGGCCCTTCTCTTGCCTCAGTGTGGTCCATCTCATGTACTGGTCTTCATAGTTGCCAACATGTTAATACTGTTCCTTTACCGCATCCACAAAAAAATCTCAAGTGGGCTTGGCCCCATATATTCCAGACTCCTCTGTGGAACTTTTCTGCCAGTAAGTTTATGTTAAGTCTTAATATTGACTCATTAACCCTTAATTGGGCCATATTATATTAGTAATGTTATTTTATTTATGTCGTCTTTATTCCATTAGTTGTAATTATACCTCCTAGTCTCCTATATATTCCAAGGAGACATTTTCATTTGGAATCATCTTGTACTTGAACATTTAAGTGGGGTAAAAGGAGGTAGCCCCCTTGAAGAGGCTTATTATATGAAATTATCTCTTTTTCAAGGCATTGAGTACTTTTTCTGAGGTTTTTCTATGCTATATTGATATTTGGTTCTTAACATATGGTATCAGAGCTCAAGGTCTTAGGATTTCGCTGCTACATCTAAGACACCTTGGAATTTTCCCTATAACTTTTTTTTCTACAACATTTCAGAAGGAACGACTTGGAGGATATTTAATAGACAGATCAAGGTACGTTGGGTTAAAATTTCAGCTCCTGAGGCCTTATACTTTCGGAGATACAACCTGTACAAGATAGGGTTCTGGAATCATCCTGAACCGAGTCATTGCGGAATTTTCGCTATAAAACAATTTCTGTAATGTTTCAGACCTTGAAATATGTAGGATATTCACATAAATTAGTAAGGTATCTGTGGTAAAAAGTTCATCTTCTGGGGCATCTTAAAATTGTAGATACACTCTGTGTAATATAGGGTATTTGACTAGTCCTATTGACTAGTATCGAGAAGGTGTTCCAGGTAAAACAATCATAAATTCTTCCTAGAGTATCCAAATTGAGTGGGACTAGTTTCATTGGATCGTGGACAATCTTTAGTATTTTTGGTACGAGTTTCATAATTTTATATCAATTATTTTGTTTGAGGCACTCTATACAAGTGAGATATCTTGGAAAGACCAAAAAGCGGCAAGTTGTGGAGAAGTTACCGTAAATTCCACTTAGCACATCCAATTTTGATCAGACCCGTGGCACTGTAGAGAAGAAATATCAGAGAACTACATAAAATAAAGTTTTATACCCATAAGGGCCGAAACTTGGGAGATACAACATAATAAAGATTGTCTAGCAGAACCACCTCAAAATCAAGGTTCAAAAGTGATACTTGGCCAACATGCCACCCAAAAAGGGAACTTCTACACCAAATAAGCTTCCAGACAATGCTACTTGGACTCTTGATGAAGGTGAAGAAATGCGTAGGGACATAAATGATTTACAAAA
>ML803120.1:113367-150872 GCA_009831015.1 Picea engelmannii
CTTTATTCCATTAGTTGTAATTATACCTCCTAGTCTCCTATATATTCCAAGGAGACATTTTCATTTGGAATCATATTGTACTTGAACATTTAAGTGGGGTAAAAGGAGGTTGCCCCCTCGAAGAGGCTTATTATCTGAAATTATCTCTTTTTCAAGGTGTTGAGTACTTTTTCTGAGGTTTTTCTATTCTATATTGATATTTGGTTCTTAACAGTTTCCCACCAATGTTTGACATGGGGGAGAGCTTTAAGGAGTGCGAAGGTGATATTTTCCCTATCGGAAAAATTATTAACAAAGAAATAACCTTCTATCAGATTTAACCATTTGTCTAGGGAATCCGCATCTATCTCACCTTCAAATACGGGAATATAAAAATTAACATGTACCTTGAAAGGAGAGGTGCTTCCAAAGTGGTTGTTTGATAAATATGCGCTCGTTTCTATCAACAGGCGTTGAAGGATGTGGCAAAAATTCTCTATCATTTCATCCCTCTGTCGTGTGAGAGCTTGTTCAAACAACAGATTGATAGGATCGTCTGCTCTGTCATTTTTATTTTCTTCCTCCATGGAGGGTTTCTTGGGCATGCAAGAGAGATTGTATTCAAGAGAGACAAGCTTGAGAACCAACTTTCTATACTCGAACCTCGTTGGGAACATGCACTGAAGAAAAGCCCGATCAAGAGAAGCCTGCTCTGATACCACTGATCCAGATTATTTTTTGTCACGAAATGAGAGTGGAGATATAATAGATAAATGCACAGAGATATCATGGATATCCAATAATATAACAGAAATGTATTAGAGATGCAACCATAAACACATAAATATAGTAATACACAATTTCTATTAATGAAATAAATTTACAGAGATTGTAAAAATACAGAGTGAAAGACTCGCTAGAATGGTGGAAACTTATCTCTGAGAAGAGATGTGACGGCTACTCGCATTCACAAGAATATGATTAAAATGAGGCTCTAAAGGCATTTTTACAATAAATAGGAATTTCAAAAACCCTAGACATCCAAAAACCTAACCCATGTGGGCCCCATTTGGGTAAGTTGGTACATCAACTTTTCAGAATCGTAACTTTTGCATACGATCTTCGTTTTAGGTGCACGATAGACCGTTGGAAAGGTATCATCAAGGATATTAATTTTTGGAGATAAATAATGCATTAAAATATCATTGAGAAGCCCTATCTCAAAAAACCTACATTTAGGCCCTCAAAATGGCCCTAGAAGTTAAAACTACTAAAAATAGTAAATTGCCAAAATTGCCAGAAAACTGTTTTGAGCGAGTTGGAAAAAGTGGGTGGCCACTGATATCCACCTGGATCAATCCTCCCTCCTTAGGAAGAAATGGTCTCCATTGTGTTGAGTTCCCGGGGTAGAGGGGGAAGCGTTTGCTGAATCTAAATCTTGCTGAGCTGCTTGCCTTGTTGGAGATGTCGTGTTGCTTGGTTTGTGGAAGGATGTCATGAACCTGTTGCTGGCGGGATTGAATCTATTCAACCGGTCGGGCTACATGATATGTTTGTGTCAAGACAAAATATTTTTGCTTTGCTGCAAAATTTTTGACCCTCTTCTGTTGGATAGAAAGTGCTTGGGCCGAGGTTGTAGTGGTTGCAATATCCTCATGTTCACCTTTTGAACAGATTGTGAAGAAGTTGAATTTTGTAGTATGAGATACTACCTTGCAAAACTGTTTAGGTGGGACATTAGTTGGAACTACCCTTGGTATTCTGTAGAGATGACCCCCCAAAGTAACAATGACACTACGTGGTCAAGACTCATAAACAACATGGTGCTTCAACATATATGGCTGGCCCAAGAGAACATCATAGACATCTAGTGGGGAAACATCACATAATACCTTATCCTTGAAAGGCTGGATGCTGTATGACAATCGACACTACTGACTGACACAAAGATCTCGTCCTTGGCAAAGCCACTTGATGTTGTATGGCTGCGGATGTGGTGTTGTCAACAATCCCAACTGTTTGATGACCTATGTTAAGATGAGGTTATTCTGTCTTTCTCTATCAACAATAAAATGCAACGGGGTACCCTTCATCCACATCTGTGAATGAAAAAGGCACTCCCCCTCTTCAGGATTTGTTGGTTCTTCTCGTTGAATTGCTATGGTTGCGACAATAGCAGTGGGGTCTGTGTCGATGATCTGTATTTTACCAGTATTTTCAGAATCAGATTTGTCTTTTACTAGTATTTTCAGAATCAGATTCTGAATTAGGGTTCGGTTCCTTGTCTTTGATATCGACCACCAATGACTGTTTTGAGCGACATTCCTTGGTGTTGTGCCAGGGGATTTTGTGGAAATCGCACCATTTTCCAGTGTCCTTCTTTGTCTTCCCATGACCCTTATTTTCCCATGGCCGAGGCTGGTTTTCGGGAGACTGTTTATTAGGGCCATTTTTATCATACTTTGCTTGTGGCAGATTTGCAAACTCAAACTCCCATTTGTTCTGGTGCTTAAATTTTTGCTCGATTTTAACAACATATCGATAAGCAGCACCGAGTGATGAGATGTCGAGAAAATCCATTTCAGTTTGGATGTATCTGTGTAGAGCCCCATGGTATTTTAGAACCAAATTTC
Source organism: Picea engelmannii (assembly GCA_009831015.1). Taxonomy (NCBI): domain Eukaryota; kingdom Viridiplantae; phylum Streptophyta; class Pinopsida; order Pinales; family Pinaceae; genus Picea; species Picea engelmannii. The sequence continues at coordinate 115,980 of ML803120.1, forward strand.
ATTCAGAGTCTTTGATACCCAACTTGGTGCCCAAGGTATGGAAGGTATTCGTGAACTCCAAAATTGCTTGGCCCCTCTCTTGGCGCAATGTGGTCCATCTCATGTACTGGTCCTCACAGTTGCCAACTGGGAAATACTGTTCCTTTACCACATCCACAAAAAAATCCCAAGTGGGCTCGGCCCCATATATTCCATACTCGTCTATGGAACTTTTATCCCAATAAGTTTCCCACCAATGTTTGACATGGGGGAGAGCTTTAAGGAGTGCGAAGGTGATATTTTCCATGCTGGAAAAATTATGAACATAGAAATAACCTTCTAACGGATTTAACCATTGTCTAGGGCATCCGCATCTATCTGACCTTCAAATACAGGGATATCAAAATTAACATGTACCTTGAAAGGAGAGGTTCTTCCAAAGTGGTTGTTTGATGAAGATGCGTCTATTTCTATCGGCAGGCGTTGAAGGATGTGGGGAAAATTTTCCATCATTTCGTCCCTCTGTCGTGTGAGAGCATGCTCAAGCAACATATTGATAGGATCGTCTTCTCTGTCATTTTTCTTTTCTTCCTCCCTTGAGGGTTTCTTGGGTGTGCGAGAGAGATTTTCTTCAAGAGAGACAAGCTCGAGACCCAACTTGCTATACTTGGAGCTCGTCGGGGACATGCACTGAAAAAAAAAATGATCAAGAGAAGCCTGCTTTAATACCACTGATCCAGATGATTTTTCGGCACGAAATGAGAGCGGAGATATAATAAATAAATGCACAAAAATATCGTGGATATCCAATAATATTAAAGAAATTTAGCAGAGATGAAACCATAAACACATAAATATAGTAATACATGATTTCTATTAATGAAAGAAATGTACAAAGACTATAAAAATACAGAGTGAAAGACTCGCTAGAATGGTGGCAACTTATCTCTGAGAAGAGATGTGATGGCTACTCACATTCAGAAGAAGATGATTACAATGAGGCTCTGAAAGATTTTTTACAATAAACAGGAATGTCAAAAACCCTATACATCCAAAAACCTAACCCTAGGAGATGAACCGCCAAAAGTCACGTGGGCCCCATTTGGGTAAGTCGGTACATCAACTTCCCAGGGTCATAACTTTTTCATACGATCTCCATTTTAGGCGCACGATAGCCTGTTGGAAAGGTATCATCGAGGAGATTCCTTTTGGTGGATCAATAATTCCTTTGGAAATCATTGAGAAGCTCGATCCCTAAAAAACTTCATTTAGGCCCTAGAAGTTAAAACTGTTAAAAATAGTAAATTGCCAAAATTGCCAAAAAATGGTTTTGAGTGAGTTGGAAAAGGTGGGTGGCCACCGATATCCACCTGGATCATTGAAAAAAATAATGAGGTTGCATACCCAAAACAATGTTTGATATCCTATCTGAGTAACAGAGGTAGTGATAAAGTCGAGGTTTCTTGCTATGATGGAAGCTTGAGGGCTTAAACTCTTATACACTGGATAGGAGAGCTTGAGAGGTATTTTCAATATGAGAATGTTCATGATCCAAACCAAGTTCAATTTTCAATCACAAAGTTGAAAGAACATGATGCCCTTTGGTGGGACATGTTTGCAGAAGGATAGAGTTGACAATAGGCGGGAAAGGATTAAGACTTGGAAGAATATGGTGAGTAAGATTAAAGAAAAGTTTTTTCCGGTGGATTACCAGTAGAATCTGTGTAGACAAGTGCAAAATCTGAGGAAAAATGATACTTTTGTACGTGAATAAACTGAATATTTTTTCAGAATGTCACTCATATATGGTATTAAGGAGCTAGAGTATCAGTGTGTGGATAGATACATGAATGGGTTAAAGTATCTGATCCATGATGAAAGTAGTACACATTATTTTCGTACTGTAGATGAAGCTTGTCAAGATACCCTGAAGGTGGAGGAGAAAGTTGACAGGAAGACCGAACATGAGTTAAGGGGAAGAGGTCCACAAGGAAGAGGAAGAAAAAACACTGATAAGGAAAATGACAAAGAAGAGGAATCGATAAGTAGCCAAAGTACCAGAGGAAATGGAGCTAGTAGAGGCAGAGGATTTGGAGGAGGAAAGGGAAAGTTTGTAGTTACTTGTTATAGATGTGGACTTGAAGGTCACAAATCCTCGGAATGTCCATAAAACCAAGGTTCCAATAAAAGAGGTGATCCTAGAGCACAGGTTACCATGGCATGTGATGCATCGATGGTTGGAGAAGATGTGGTTGTTCTTCCACACGAACAAGGTGAGAACTTGATGTTTCGATGAATTTTACTTAAACTAGAACAAAAGTTCATAGAAGAACCTGAACAAAGGAAAATAGTGTTTAAGACCGGATGCAAAGTTGAAGGAAAATGTTGTAACTTGATTATTGATGGAGGAAGTAGAGAAAAATTGATTTCTACTGAGGTTAAGAGGAAACTAAATTTTAAATGTGAACCACATCCCAATCCTTATCAAGTTTCATGGTTGCAGAAAGGCCAACAATTGACGATGATTCAACAATGTTTGTTAAAATTTCAAATTGGAGATTTTAAAGAGAAAGTGTTATGTGACGTAGTAGAAATGGATGTGTGCCATATTCTACTTGGAAGACCATGGATGTTTGACCGAAAGGTGTTCCATGATGGCAAGGAAAATTCATCTGAATTTACTCAAAATTGACAATGTTATAAGTTGACACTAATGCGCAAAGATGGTGGGAGTAACAATAGTAGTTGCAAAAAAGACGTGAACAACAGTAACATTCACATTATGTTGTGTTCATCCAAGGAGTTTCTGAAGGAGAAGAAACATAATGGGTATTTTTTAGTTGTAGTGCCAAAGAAGGTTCAAGAGGATAAAAAGGGGAGTTTTGTACCAACAAAAATCCAACGTATGTTGGAAGAATTTAAATAAATTGTTGCAAAGGAACTACCCATAGGGTTACCTCCTTTGGTAGTATATAACATCAAATTGATTTGATTCTAGGATTGAGTTTACCAAATAAAGCACCTTATTGAATGACTCCATAAGATAGTGAAGAAGTGAATCGACAAGTGCAGGAATTGCTTGACCGATGGTTGATTCATGAGAGCTTGAGGCCTTGCACAATACCAACAGTATTGACGCCCAATAAAATAGGGGAATGGCGAATGTGTACTAATTCACGTGCTATAAACAAGATAACTATCAAGTATCGGTTTCCATTTCCCAGAATGGATGACCTTATGGATTTCCTGAGTGGTTTGAAATATTTTACTAAATTGATTTGAAAAGTGGTTATTGCCACATTCAAATCAAAGAAGGTGACGAATGGAAGACTGCATTCAAGACGAAATATGGACTGCTTGAATGGTTAGCGATGTCATTCAGGTTAACTAATGTGCCCAACACGTTCATGAGATTGATGAATGGAGTCTTGAAGCCATTTGTGGGTAAGTTTGTGGTCGTATATTTGGATGATATATTGATTTTTAGCAAGAGTAGAACAAAGTATGTTGAGCATGTGAGGACAATACTATAGTTCTTGAAGGAAGAAAAAAAATTGATAAAATTGAAGAAGTGTACATTCATGCAACGATAATTGGTGTAACTAGGTTTCGTGGTTTCAAAATAAGGACTTAAAATGGACCCTGAGAAAGTGAAGGCTATTATCGAATGGCCAACACCAATATGCACATTCGATGTGAGGAGATTCCATGGATTGGTAGGTTTCTACCGAAAAATCATTAGGAGCTTTAGACAAACTTGTGCGCCTCTTACATAATGTATGAAGAAAGGAGTGTTCCAGTGGACTGTAGCAACATAGAAGTCATTTAAATAATTGAAGAAGAGAGTAACAACACAACCAATATTGGCATTACTAGATTTTAACAAACTATTTCAGGTTGATTGTGACTCTAGAGGAACAACAATTGGAGAAGTTTTAAGTCAAGAAGGAGACCCATTGCATTTTTCAGTGAGAAGTTGAACGAGTCCAGAAATAAGTGTTTTGTTTATGATCAAGAATTTTATGCTATTTTGCAAGCCTTGAAGAAATGGAAAAATTATCTACTGTTGAAGGAGTTTTTCTTGTTCACAGATCACAAAGCTCTGTAGTACATTAACAACTAAGGTAAGTTGAATTAAAAGCATACTAAATGGGTAGAATTATTTCAAATTTATTCTTTTGTGTTGAAACACCGATCCAGAAAGTCTAATAAGGTAGCTGATGCATTAATTCGAAGGACAACATTACTCAATACCATGTCGGTAGAAGTGGTAAGTCTGAGTTGTCTAAAGAAATTGTTTGAAGAAGATGTATATTTCTCAGAATCTTGGAAGGCATGAAAGGATCCTTGGAGTTTAGATAGAACACCATATATGGACTACCATATCCAAGAAGGATTTTTGTTTAAAAACCAACAATTGTGTATTCCCAAAGGTTCCATACGGATGAATCTTATTAAAGAATTGCATAGTGGCAGTTTATGAGGACATTTTGGGATTGATATGACTGCAACCTTGGTGAAGGATAGATATTTTTTTCTTACAATTAATTAATATGTACAAAATTTTGTTGAAGGTTGTAGGATATGTCAACTAACAAAAGGAAAAAGTTAGAACATGGGACTCTATACTCCATTGCTAATACTCAACAATGATAGTTGTGGATAGATTTTCAAAAATGATACACTTCATAGAATGTATGAAGACTAGTGATGCTAGTGAAGTAGTTGCATTATTTTTCAAAGAGGTGGTTAGATTGCATGGATTACCATGGAGCATTACTTCAGATTGAGATACAATATTCCTTTGGCATTTTTGGAGGACACTTTGGAAAAAGTTAGGCTCATATTTTTTATACAGTTCGACATATCATCCTCAAACGAACGGTCAGATAGAAGTAGTGAACAAGAGTTTAGGAAATTTGTTGATAAGTTTAAGTGGAGAGAATCCTAGTCAATGGGATTTGGCATTAGCCCAAGATGAGTTCGCATATAATGATTTGCTGAATAGATCTATGGGAACGAGTCCATTTCAGATTGTTTATGGGCAGTCACAAAAATGTGTGGTATATTTGGTTGCATTTACGAATTGGGAAGGCAAGAAGAGTGCTGATGCGAATGATTTTGTGGACAATATGCATGAATTACAAGAACAATTAAAGAAGAAATTGGAGACTAGCAATGACAGTTATAAACAAAGAGAAGATTGACATAGGAGATGGGAGGTATTTTGAGAGTGTTAGGAACCTAAACCCTCACGTAGGTAGAATAATATATTTCCATGTGATAAAGGCCAATATTAATAAGGCCTAGCAATAAGGAAGAATAAGTCAAATGCAAGAAGACCTAATAGAACCTTTATGTTCTAGAAGGATCTTCCTCTAGATTGTTCTTTTGGATAGACATATTTAGTATAAATAGGAGTACAGGGTATGAGAAGTTTTTTCTTGGATATTATTTTAATAGAGCTCTGTTCTGCTGGAGGTTGCCCCCTTGAAGAGGCAAGTGACCATTGCTCTCAGTAATCAAAGTTCTCTTTCTGGTGTTATTCTGGTATTATTGTGGTGTTTTTATGGTTATATCATTGTTTATCTATCATTTCTAGACAATTATTTATGTTATGCTTACTATTTTATATTTGGAATATTACAAGTTGTATTAGAGCACCTTCCTCGGCAGAAAATTGTGGGTTAATTTTTTTTTCAGGGTAGAGACGTATTCCAACGTCTTAAATATACAAAGATATTTCGTTACGTGCATAAAACCGTTGTCGAGGATTCATACACACAGGAAATACAAGTGATACTTAAGAGAACATATGTTGTCCACCCTTGTAACCCCTGTTTATACCCGTTCGAGTGGTAGCGCATCATATGACACATGTATATAGATTGGGATAGATCCTATGAAGCCCTCCATAGTTAAACCAATCGACTGCCTGACTGCTATAGTGACACCAAGAAAAACACTCAGGAAGATACTCTCTAGTACCTGGGTATTCAGGTAGTATGGCTAAGGGCACGATCTAGCCTCCTTAGTTGGTTCCCTGAGATATTGGGCCAAGTACTACTGTTGGAACCCACATGTATATCAGAGAGCTATAGGATAGGGAAAACCCTTTTATATAGAACCCTTGAATACCCTAACCCTTGGGATGGAAAAAAAAATAGAACATACAAGATATATTTCCACGCAACTGTGTCTCCTACATTCAGGTTGCGAAATTACTACAGATTAATTCCTGTTAAGAATTTGGGCATTTCATCACTGCAGTATTCTTCAGATCGAAGTATAACTCCATAGGAGTAAAACAAAAAAAATTCCGAATCATGTTGGCACCATTATTTGAAACCTATCCCAGTGGATTCCTCTCTTCGCCCTTATTGCAGACATACCTATCAGGTTTTAGCAAAAAATTTTCTCATGGACCCGACCCCCTTCCAACACCCTTATTTGGGCTTTACCCCTTTGGATTCCTCTCATCGCCCTGATCGTTGTGATACACTTCACCCATAACCCATTTTCTGTGTGGTCCCAACCGCCCCTTGTCATTTTCCCGCTTCATCTGGCCCACATTGGTAGCCAAGACTTGGAAGCTCACTTCAATTCCTTGTACTCTAATTTCACAGAAACCCAACAAGAAGTGAGACAACTCAGTGAAAATGTTTCCACCATCAATAAAAACATGCATTCCTCCATGGATCCCAAAATGGAGGACATCAAATAGGACCTCGCTGCCCAACTTGAATCCTTCAATACCTAGTTTTCCTCCTTCACTACGATGATCTACACCAAGTTGCATATCCTTGTAGATCTTCCCTCATCTGAACCACCTTTTAAACCCAAAGGTGAAACTTCCTCTCATTCCCATAATTTTCAGTCCCATCACTTTCAACATGACCTATGCCTTCCACGTGTGGATGTGACCAAATTTGATGGCTCGGATCCCACTAGTTGGGTAACTCAAATGGAACAATATTTCTCTTTTTATGGCATTACAAATGATTTGGCCAAACTATGGTATGGTGTTCTCCATCTAGATCAAGAACATTGGCAATGGTGGAAATGGAGGAAAAATGACCGCCAAGGGTATGTGGCTTAGACACAATTTGTGGCAGGGATTTATGAAATATTTGACACTGACACCAACCATTTAGGTCGTTTGGCAAAGTTGAAAGAATCTGGAGCAGTGGAAGACTTTATAACCAATTTTGAGTGATTGGATTTCCGTACAGAGGGAATTTTTGATGTTTTTTTATGAGAGTGTTTTATCAGTGTCCTCAAGGATGAGATTCGTGCCCATGTCCTCATGGATCGGCCTCAGAGTTGGGTGGACGCTACTAAAAGAGCGAAGGAAGCACAACAGGTTGTCTCTTCTCAAAACTGAAAACCCTCCTTTATTCTTTGCACTAAATAAGTCACTCCCACTCCTCCTTCTACTCCACTAAAGATCCATAAATTGACCAGGGAAGAAATGGATGAGCACCAACTCAAAGGCCTTTGTTATAATTGTGATGGCAAATATTTTCCTGGGCACAAGTGTAAGGAACACATTTTTTTTTATGGCCATCTCGAAGGATGTTTCATAAGATGATGTTGAGGCTCCCCTTGTGGCCGTGTCACCTGAACCCACTAACCTGACCCCTTCCAAAGTGGAACTGGTCATTTCCATGAATGCTCTCACTGGCTTCTTTGCCCCCCAAACCCTCAAGCTAATTGGTTACATTAAGCATAGGAAGGTCATCATTCTTGTTGATAGTGGAAACACCCATAATTTTATTTATCGTCGCATTTCCCAAGAAACTAATTTCTATATCTGTGTCGTCAATAATTTTCAAATCATGATTTCCAACGGCAGGTCCATGAAATGTGGCAGGCGTTGTGAAAATGTGTGGCTCCAAATTGGTCAGTCCCACATGAAATATCATATGTTTTCTATCAACATGGGAGGGTATGAAATTGTGTTTGGTGCAGAATGGATAAGGACTTTGGGTCCCATTCTCATGTATTTTAAGGAATTAACCATGCAATTCGACCAAGAGGGCCAACAATATAAGTTCCAAGGAATCATCGCTGGTTCCCGAAGATCATTAGTTCCCATCGCATGGAAAATATGCTCAAAAAAGGTCATTATGGAATTATTGCACAACTCCTTGCCATTCAATCCACTGAGACACCCTCTGTGTTGCATGACCTCCAATCCATCCTCTCTAAACAAAAAGTTGTTTTTCCACTCCCCAAGGACTCCCTCCTTCCCATGGTGTTCATGATCATTCCATTCCCCTTGTCCCCAAAAACCTTTCTCCCAATATATGTCCCTATCATCATCCCTTTTCCCAAAAAAATGAAATTGAAAAAATTGTTCAAGAATTTCTCAACACAGGTGTTATCCGTCCTAGTACAAACCCCTAATATTGTCCTATGGTCATGGTCCTTAAGTAAGAAGGTTCTTGGTGCATGTGTCCTGACTTCCATGTCCTCAACAAAATCACCATTAAAGACAAATTTCCTATTCCTGTCATTGATGACCTCTTGGATGAATTGAGTGGTGCCTAGTTCTTTACTAAACTTGATCTTCGTTCTAGCTACCACCAAATACGTATGAATGAGGAAGACATTCCTAAGACTTCATTTCGAACTCATGATGGCCACTATGAGTTTTTGGTCATGCCCTTTGGCTTGCGTAATGCTCCGTCCACTTTCCAAATCCTCATGAATCATGTCTTCTGTCCTTTTCTTCGTCATTTTGTCTTAGTTTTCTTTGATGATATACTCATCTATAGTAAAACCTATACAACCCATCTTGCTCATGTGGATCGAGTTCTCCATCTACTCTCTCAACACCAAATTTTCCTCAAACAATCTAAATGTTCTTTTGGCACCTCATAAGTCGAGTACTTGGGTCATTTTGTTGGCAAGGATGATGTGAGGGTCGATCCTAAAAAGTTGAATCTATGTAGGATTGGCCTCACCCAAAGACTCTCAAAATCTTGCAGGGATTTCTGGGTTTAATAGGTTATTATCGCAAGTTTATTAATAATTATGGAAAGATTGCGACCCTCTCACTGCTTTCCTTAAAAATATGTCTTTCAGTTGGACTCCCACAATTTCTCAAGACTTTCAAACCTTGAAGATGACCATGTGAACCACTCCAGTCCTGGCCCTTCCTGATTTCAAAAAGATCTTTTTCCTAGAATGTGATGCTTATGAGAAAGGAATTGGAGCAGTCCTGATGCAAGAGGGTCATCCTTTAGCCTTTACCAACAAAATCTTGTCCGAGAGAAATTTGGTCAAATAAATCTATGAAAATGAAATGTTTTCTATTCTACATGCAGTGGATATTTGGCACCCTTATCTATTAGGGCAATGCTTCCAAATTAAAATAGATCATCAAAGCCTCAAGCAGTTTCTAGAACAACGTCTTTCCTCTCTAGAGCAACAAAAATGGGTGACTAAGATATTTGGATATGAAAATGAGATCATTTAAAAGAAAGGAAAAGACAATGTGGTTGTTGATGCACTTTCCAGAAAATATGAAGATCAAGGGTCCCTTTTTTCCCTCTCCTTCATTTTACCAGATTGGCTCCAAGTTATTCATCAGGAATGGCTACACGATCCCAAAATTTTGCATATGATACAACAATTACAGGCCAATTCTCCTGTTTCCCTAGGGTACTCTTGACACAATGATGAGCTTTGATACAAAGGACATTTGTATTTAAGTAAACAATCAAAACTTAAATCCACGGTACTTTCTGAGATTCATGCTACACCCACCGTTGGGCACTCAGGGTTTACCAAAACCTATGACCGGGTCAAATGTTCTTTTTCTGGGATGGTATGAAACATGATGTTCTCAATTTTGTGGCAAAATGTGATGTTTGTCAATGAAACAAGGGAGAAACAATCATAGCTCCTGGAACACTACAACCACTTTTGATTCCACCATTTATTTGGAGGGATATCTCTATGGATTTTATTGTAGGCTTACCTAAATCAGGTAATAAATCAATCATCATGTTGGTAATTGATTGTCTTTCCAAGTATGCTCATTTTTGTGCTCTTCAACACCCATTTACAGCCTCCATTGTGGCTCAAATTTTCATGGATCAGGTCTTCAAGATTCATGACATGCATCATTCTATTTTTTCTGATCACGACCCCAATTTCACCGACAATTTTTGGCAAGAACTCTTCAAGCTACAAGGCACCCAATTGCATCTCAACACAACTTATCATCCCCATACTGATGGTCAAACTAAAGTTGTCAAAAAGTGTTTGGAAACATATTTGAGGTGTTTTACATCGGAAAGAAAAAATCAATGGGCTCAATGGTTACCACTAGTTGAATGGTGGTACACCACTTCTTACCATACAACTACCCGCATGACTCCTTTTGAAGAAGTTTATGGAAAAAAGCCACCTTTAGTTCTCTCATACTTTCCAGGTGTCTCAAAGGTCCAAGTGGTTAACCAAACACTTACATTTCGAAAGGCTATTCTCCGTACCCTCAAAGAGAATTTGATCATGGCCTAGAATCACGTGAAGCAACATCAAGGTTGCTCTGAACATCAAGGTCGCTCTGAACATCAATTTACAGAAGGAGATCAGGTGTTTCTTCGACTGCAACCTTATAAGAAAAATTCCCTCAAGGCTAACCATTGTCAGAAGCGGGTGCCCAAATTTTATGTTCCTTATACCATTCTCAAGCATGTGGATCAGGTTGCCTACCAATTAGCTTTTCCCAAACATTCTAAGCTCCATCCTGTTTTTCATGTTTCCTGCTTAAAGAAGGTGATTGGAACTAAATGCCAAACTCAAACCAACTTTCCTGAGTTGGATGAAGAAGACTCCATTTGGATACAAGCACAAGCAGTTTTGGACCAGCGTGAGCATCGTCTACGTCAACACACCATCAAGGAAGTGTTAGTCCATTGGAAAGATACAACTCTAGTAGATGCCACTTGGGAACCAACTACCGTTCTGCAACAATTTCCTCATCTCAATCCTTGAGGACAAGGTTATTTTTAAGGGGGAGGACATGTTAGGGACCTAACCCCTCACGTAGGTAGAATAATATATTTCCATGTAATAAAGGTCAATATTAATAAGGCCTAGCAATAAGGGAGAATAAGCCAAATGTAAGAAGACCTAATAGAAGCTTTTGCTTCTAGAAGGATATTCCTCTAGATTGTTCTTTTGGATATACATATTTAGTATAAATAGGAGTAGAGGGTATGGAAATTTTTTGTCTTGGATATTATTGTAATAGAGATCTTCTCTACTGGAGGTTTCCCCCTCGAAGAGGCAAGTGAACATTTCTCTTAGTAATTAAAGTACTCTTTCTGGTGTTATTATGATATTATTATGGTATTGTTTTGGTGTTGTTATGGTTATATCATTGTTTATTTTCCATTTCTAGCTAATTATTTATGTTATTCTTACTATTTTATATCTGGAATATTACAGAGAGGGTGATTTGGTCATGCCTTGAGGAAGGAATGATTTCCTTGAGGCACATATAATAAACTCAAGTGAAAGAATATAGGTCCATGCCAAATTCTAAAAAGCATCTTTGATAATGCTTATCGGCTGGAACCTCCAGAGAAGTTTGAAATATCTCATACATTCAGTGTTGTTGACCTCTATGAGTTTCATGAAAGGGAAAAAAGAACAGATGAAGGTACCCTTAGCGAATGGGAACAACATATACCAATTAATTAAGAGGATAAGTTTGAAGAAATTATTGCTACATGAGTTGGTAAGAAGACTCGCTGAAAGGAGTACATGGAATATTTAATTAGGTGGAAGAATCGAGGGGCAGAGGATGAATCGTGAGTGACAAAAGATCAGTTAGAACGTGTGCAAAACTCTTCAACTTAGCCGTAATTTTCACATGAGCTAGAGATCATGTTTTTCTTACCAGGGGTGTCTGATGTAGGAGCATCTTTGGGCTTAGACAATCTGCATAACCCAAAAATATTTCGATTCTATAAATTAGGAAATAAGTCGAATAAGGACTGTGTTAGTGGTCCATTTTATTTAGTCAGTTTTCTATGAATTTGAACTACTGTTACTCATGCAACTACTCTTGTGTATGTTAAAACTTGTGTTGAAACTCTTGTGTATGGTGGAATTTATAAGTGTCGTAATTTTTCTTCATTTTCAATGATGTGACCGCACACATTTGACTTATCCACACTAGCATTATTCATGATGAGTTGCATCCACGTGGTAGGAACGTTTCCACGCCCAAAAAAAGTTTTTTAATTCCAAGAAGGAGGCGAACTGTCAGGCGTTTTTGGTAACTGTCTGTTCTTGGAAATAGAAGGCAAATCGATTCAGAGGCGAAGGAAGGAGTTTAAAGAGACATGGACGTGATGGAAAATGGGTTGGTGAACCTCAAATTTGGGGAATCATGGAAGACATACTGGAGAAAAGGATTCTAGGTTGGGAGAGAACACATGAAGGGTGACACAGAGTCTTAACCCACACATGCATACCATTACCCTCTGAATGAATTTGTAGTGGTTTTCAGCCATGCAAACAAATATTCAACGCTGTCTTTTTGCCCAGGCATGATGTAATGTAAAATTTGTTATCTGCATTAAATCAAGAAATTAATGGTGTTGCATTTCGTGGGTTTTCTGGTGCTTAATTTTCCACTTGATTTCCCTTATTATTTGGAAACAATATCTCTTTTTTTTCCCTGTATGTATTCTGTAGTAGGGTGCGTGCTATAACTGTTTGTGTGTTTCAACTCGTTTACTCTATGCATCATGCATCCATATGCTGGTATTGTGGGGAGGTCCTCAGGTCATGGATCATGTTAGAGTGCAGACACAGAGGAGATCAGTAGGAAGAAACTAGTTGGAGCTAAGGCCAAGAAGAATCGGGTTTCAAAGGCGTTTAAAGTGCATGATGAGAGATATTTGATGGTTCTGGGGAATTTTTTTGGGTTGGATAGGTTTGAGGCTCTGTCTAATCGTGCCCTTGTGGGTAGATTTGAATACATCTCTCCTATCAAGGGAGAAGTCATCAATTGTATAAATGAAGAGTGGAAACCCTTTCTAGGTTATTGTCCCAGGTATTTAACCCTAATGAAGGGTTGGGTATGCTTCCAATTTTTGAAGGAATCAGATTTGCAGAGGGTTTTAGACAAATCGTGGGTGCTTGTAAAAGGATATTTGTTTCTTCAGAGGTGGAATATTTCTTTCAATCCACTTAGTGAGCCCATTCTCAAGAGACACTTGTGGATGCCGCTCCCTGATCTTCCTTTACGTCTATGGTCTATATATTTTCTCGTTGAGCTTGCTAATATGGTTGGAAAATTTATTTCGATGGATGAGGATTTTGTATTCTCTCTGTATTGAAAGATAGCAAGGGTACTTGTGGAATTCCAGGTCGCAGGAGGATTGTCGGAAGAGGTTGATATTTGTTGGGGAAAATTATCCTTTATTAAAAAGTTGGATTATCTCGACATTCCTTTCAGATGTCATATTTTTTGGATAAAGGGTCACCTTAGGTATTCTTGCATGGTTTAGCATTTGGTTGAAGTTTATTCTATGAAGGGTTTGAAGGATAAATGTCTAGATTTGAGCTAAGACCAGTCCGTTAGGTCACGCAACGACATATCACCTGTTATTGATTTGTCAGAACAGGTGGTCTTGGAGGAATAATTGGATTTGAAGAATGGTATGGAATATATAGCTATGGAGACTAGAGAAAATGATGTCCTTCATGGTAATTCTATTTCTCTCTATCCTCATGTTACTAGTCAACTAATTTAGTTGGAGTTGGAATTTATAAAGAATGTCGAGGACTTTTATAAAATTAATGGTATGATGCCTGATATAGGCTCTTTAGGGGACCAAGATATCCAGTTGTATATTACCTCTTTTGACCCTATCCCTAAGGGATCTGGTTTTATTGGGAACCCTGCTTCCCCTTGTCCTTCCTTGGGAGTTTTGGGCTCTGGCATCCCGACTGATTCTTCCTTGGTGTTCAATATCTCTTCTTTAAACTTAGATTTGGACTAAAGAGCCATATGTTAGACCTTTATTTATCAGAATTTAAACCACTCTAATGAGGTTTTTCTTGACAGTCTTTCTGGTCAATCCCTTTCTTCACCTTTGAAAGATGTGGTGGAACTCCAGTTTCTCAAGGTTTTTTCCGACAAACAATCATCCAAAGTAGGGATTTGATCCAGATTATTTTGAGCACGAAATGAGAGCAGAGATATAACAAAGAAATATATAGAGATATTGCAAGAGAATCAATAATATAACACATATATATCAGATATATAACAAGAGGCACATATATACAATAGTATACAATTCTATTAATGAGCGAAATGTACAAAACTGTAAAAATAAATAGTGAATGAACTCGCTAGAATGGTGGCAATGTCTCTCTGAGAAGAGATGTGATGGCTACACTCATTCGAAAGAAGATGATGATGATTACAATGAGTCTCCAAAGGAATTTTTAACATAATGATAATCCAAAACCCTAACCCCGGAAGATGAAAGCCCAAAAGATTTGCGGACCCCAATGGGGGTAGTTGATACATCAACTTCCCGAGGGCGTAACTTTTTCATACAATCTCTTTTCGAGGCATTCGATACCTCATTAGAAAGGTCTATCTGATAATTACAACTTCCATTAGGGTTAAAGTATTTCGCTACGAACCCATGGCCCCCCAAAATTCCAAAAAAACATCATTTAGGGCCTCAAAATGACCCCAAAAGTTTGGGACTTGAAAAAATATAAAAAAATGCCAAAATGGAAAATTGTTCTTTGAGCCATTGGAATAGGTGGGTGGCCATTGATATCCATCTGGATGAATCCTCCCTCCTTAGGAAGAAATGGTCTCCATAGCATTGAGTTCCTGTAGGATATGGGGAAGCATTTGTTGAATCTGAACCTTGGTGAGTTGCTTGCCTTACTGGAGAAGTTGCCCTTCTTGGCTTGTGGAAGGTTGTCGTGAACCTGATGTTGTTGGAGTTGGTACTTTTTAACTAGTATGACTGCATGAGATGATGGTGTGCAAAAGGAATCTTTGTTCTTTTCTTAAATCTTGTCGACATGTTTCTATTGTATATGAGGGGCTTGAGCCGAGGATGTAGTGGTCACAATGTCCTTCTGTTCATCTTTTGCCCAAATCTCAAAGAAGCTAAACCTTTTTGTATGAGAGATGACTTTGCTACACTATTTTGTCGAAATAATAGTCATAACTACATCTGGTATCCTGTAGAGGTGATCCCCCATAGTAACAATGACACTACAGGGTCGAGACTCATAAACAACACGACGCTTCCACATATATGGTTGGACCAAAAGTACATCATAGACATCCAGTGGGGAAACATCACACAATACCTCATTCTTGAAGGGATTGATGCCATAGGACATGCAACAATGTTGGCTGACACGAAGATCTCATCCTTGGTGAAGCCATCCGATGTTGTATGGATGTAGGTGTGGTGTTGTTGGAAATGCAAACTGTTTGATGACCTCTGCTAAGATGCGGTTCTTTTGGCTTTCACTATGAATAATTAAATGCAATGGGATCCCCTTCACCCACATATGTAAATGGAAGAGGCACTTCCCCTCTTCAGGATCCGTTAGTGCTTCTGGTTGGATTGTTGTGGTTGCGATGGTGGTAGTGGGGTCTACGTCGATGATCTATCTCCTTCCATTATTTTCTGAATTAGATTCTGAATCTGATTTCAACTTTTTTTTTTTGATCTCGACTACTAATGATTTTTTTGAGCGAAATTCATCGGTGTTGTGCCAAGGTATTTTGTGGAAATTGCACCATTTTCCAATGTCATTCTTTTTCCTTCCCTTACCCTTCTTTTCCTGTGGCTTGGACTAATTTTCAGGAAGGTTTTTGTTAGGGCCGTCTTTATCATACTTTGGTTGTTGTGTATTTGCAGACCCGAACTCCCATTTTTTCTGGTGCTTAATTTTTTGCCCGATTTTGACAACATATCGATAAGAATATCCCGGGATGAGATGTATAGTAACTCCATTTCGGTTTGGATTTATTTGTGTAGAGCTCCGTGGTATTTCAGAACCAAATGTCGCTCAGAATCTTTGATACCCAGCTTGGTGCCCAAGGTATGGAAGGTACTGGTTAACTCTGGCACTACTTGTCCCCTCTCTTGACACGGTGTGGTCCATCTCATGTACTGGTCTTCATAGTTCCCAATACGATAATATTTTTCCTTGATGGAATCTATGAAATATGCCCAAGTGGATTCAACCTCAAACATTGATTCGAAAATGATCTTTTAAAGACTAGGGTTAAGTTTATGCATGAGTTGATTTACAATTTAGAAATTGAAGAGAAGAAGAATATTTAATGAAAAAATGTTGTATCCATCACAAATAATTTATAATATAAAATAATCACTAAGAACAAAAAACCATAACGCCAAATATTGATAACGGAGTTCGACAAGGTTGCCTATGTCTCCGGGCCTTTGTCTCAGTGGGGGAGGATTTCTTATTAATATTCAATGCTTAAAAAATACATCAGAAGTACATTAAATGGATTACAAACTAATATGGATTTTTTATTCTCAACCTCAAGAATCCAAAACAATTGATGACACTAAAAAAGGCTGAGTGTATCTCCCAGAAATGGCCTCCAAATTTCGCTTCCTCAGTGGCTTCCCTGCATAAAAATGGATTGAAATTTAAAAATCATTCATCATTCAGCTATTTTGAACTTCCCATGGTTTTCAAAAACACCCGGTTTATATATAATTTGATATGGGGATCCTATCCCAACTTCCTCCCACGATCTAACCTAAAAAAGGGCTCCAGATCCTAAAAAATGGGCAAAATCCACAAAACATTAGACTTAATTAACCATAAAAATCCATTTTAAATAGTCCAAAACCCACTCCTAGAAAACATATGTGTGTGCACCCCTTATCCAATTGAGTCCTGGTCATATGGGCTCCCATGTGGCCATGCACTAGACACTGACACTCTAGTCCTCCGCCCTAGCCCTTGACCCTTGGTCGCTTGGAAGGCATGTGGCCATGTGCTGCAGTGGTAGCTCTTTTCTCCCGAGCTCCTAGTCTTATGCCAACAGTCACATAGAAGGCACATTGGTTAACGAGCTAGCCTTTCCTCTTGAATGCTTAAGCCCCCAAAAACCATGCTATCCAATTCAAATAAATATTTCTCCATTCGGTTAAACAAGTAACACCATAGCCCGGTCGGTCTGCCGATTGGAGTGAAGTCATTGCATGGGAATAGGTCGGGTGGTCGAATCTCATGGAGTAAAATAAATTTTTGACCCGAACAACATTGTCCTCATCTGGGGTTCGATGTGACACCCTGTGATTGGGCCACGTGTCGCCTCTTGATTGGCCCCGTACACACAGTCAGCTTACACAGTCGACTTCCAGTCATCTCCGTACACCAAGCGTCATTCCCAAATCCTACCACCTGTCACCATGTCACTACCACGTGTCAACCGTACCCTGCCATGTGTCACTACCTCATCCTTCCACATCACTATATGGAATTCCATGTCAACATTCGTACAGTCCAGTCACCTGCCACATCAGCATTCGACAACACAAAAAATGCCTGACACGTGTTAACTCCTAGTGCTGCCACGTCAACATGCTAACATCATCATGAAATTATGTTCTCTATCATTTTTATGTACTGTTGACATCAATAGTATGACATCTGACTATTGACTTTGTCTTTTTTCCTATTTGGGAAAAATTTCAGATTGTGATAACTTCGCCATATAGAGTCCATTTTCAGAAAAAAACATAATTCCAGAATCAACACGATGAGCCCTACGCAATGGTGTTGGTTTTTTATGATTCCAAGAACTTTGAAATTTTGGCCTTTTTAGATCCATTTGGATCACACCTCCCCACTAAGACCTTTTGGTCCTACAAAATGATATTAACCAGACATAAAGTGTGAGATAGGCCTCCCCACTTGTCCTTTTGTCTATCAAATCTGTCTTGTGCACCTGTCACATCATAATCAACTGAAAAAAAAAACATGATAACTGAACACATATTGTTATCCATTTGAACTCGTTCACATCTTATTGAATCCACTACCATCCTTGTAGAAAAAATTAGCAGTGATAATATCATAAATATGACTGAAAATGATCCAATATGTCTGACAGACTTTCACCACAAAAACTCATCTTGAAGCAAAGTATGGATGGATCTACATGATATGACCATTTTGATTTCTTGCTTAAGATATACTACTTCATTTGGTACAATTATAGGTGTATTTCTTGCATACGATGCCTTATTTAATTGTTCCATTGTGACAAGAGATTGATTTGCTTTAATATGATGAGCATGTACAACATGTTTTGTCCCTTCTTTAGTTAAGTGATATTGATTATGTTCCCTGAAGAAGATTTCTTTGCGATCATATAAATAAGGGCTACCTAAAACCATTCCACATGTTTCTAGCGACACCACATCACATGTTACTTCATCCACATACTTAGATGTAATTGAAAACTTTATGATAAATTGTTTTGTTATGGGAAATTTATGATTGTTTCTTATCCATTTAAGTGAGTAAGGTTTATGATGTAACTTAGTTGTCAATCCCAATTGTTTAACCAATTCCTCTGAAATTAAGTTAGATTGAGATCCACTATATAACAATGTGTCGATCTTGGTATGTTTCATAATGACCCTTATATGAAATAATTTACTTCTAGAATCATAACCATCACCAATTTTACTTGACAAACCAACTTTCGTGATTTTAGACTCATCACCTGAATCATACCCCAAGTCTGTTGGTTGTGTTGTTGTTGCAACTTGTTGCCTCCCTTTCCTCTCTTTGAACCACTTCAATTTATTCTCTGGGTTCAATTGCCAAGAATGTTAATCATCGCACACCCTTATTTGTTGCAATGATTGCAAGAGATCTTCCCTTCCATCACTATCGCTGAATTTGCTTTCTTCCCATTCCCTTTTCCTTTGCCTTTTTTCTTTGAAGATGATTCCCCAGATACACAAACCCCATTTTTTCCTACTTCAATATATGTTGCTTAAACATAAACCTCATCAATATTAGTAGGTCCAAACATAAATACTGTATTATGAATATGTGCAGGAAAAACTCCTATATACTTCATAAGAGTTTCTTGTGTATGTAATAGAATATCTAACATCAAATCCATCTTACTAAATTCATTTGTGTATTCTTGCACTGATTGTTCTTTTCTTAATTTAAGACTTTTCCATTCAATTAAAGCCTTCTCCTTATACCCAAAAATATAGAATTGTTTTCTAAGTGCAAAAATAAAATCTTTCCATGATGGAAATACATTACCAATTTGCTGAGTACCATGTTGCAACTTACTCTGCCACCAGATGAGTGTTGTTCCTGCAAGACAAAGCGATGCCAATTTGATCTTGGTTTCCTCATCAATGATTTGTTTCACACTACAATATACCTCCATATATCTGACCCAATTATCAAGATTCTCAACATTGACTTCTCCATTATACATGGGAAATTTGAATTTCACATCAAGTTTAAATAATGGCATGTCAAGCTTATGTTTATGAGAATATTTTCTTGAAGAAGTAGGATTTAAACTCGTACTTGAAGAAGAAGAATATGGAGATGAAGGTGGTGAAGGAGGAGGTTTAGGAGGATCCTCCTCTTCTTCACTTTTGTCTTTCTTTGAAGATTCCCCTAGAACTAGTCTCTTCCATTCCAAGTAATCATCATACAATACTTTTACCATCTCCGACATGACAAAGAAAGTCTTGAAATTCTCTTTTGCTTTGAAAAAGTCATTCTTCTGATGCCATTTTCTCACTTTGAGATGTCCTCTTTCTCGATCCAATCTTAGGATATCCTTCTACAATATCTCCTTCACCACGACTTATATTTTCCCTGGTAATCATGCATACTCAAAACAACCAAATGTCAACCTGCTCTGATACCACTTGATCCGAAAATGATCTTTTAAAGACTATGGTTAAGTTTATGCATGAGTTGATTTACCATTTAGAAATTGAAGAGAAGAAGAAGATTTAATGAAAAATGTTGCATCCATCATAAAGAATGCAAAACAAAAAATAATCACTAAGAACAACAAACCATAACTCTAAAGATTGATAATGGAGTTCGGCAAGGTTGCCTACATCTCCGATCCTTTGTCTCAATGGGGGAGAATTTCTTATTAATATTCAATGCTTCAAAAAAACATCAGAAGTACATTATATGTATTAAAAAATGGTCTATCTGTGTTCTTATCGAACTCAAGAATCCAACACAAATGATGGCACTGAAAAAGGCTGAGTGTAGCTCCCATAAATGACGTCCAAAGTTCGCTTCCTCAATGGCTTTTCTGCATAAAAATGGCTTGAAATTTAAAAATAATTCATCATTATGTTGTTAGGAACTTCCCATGGGTGTCAAAAACACCCATTTTATATAGAATTTGAGTTGGGGATCCTATCCCAACTTCCTCCCAAGTTATGGCCTCAAAAAGGGCTCCAGATCCTAAAAAATGGGCAAAATCCACAAAAAAACAGACTTAATTAACCACAAAAATCCATTTTGTATAGTCCAAAACCCACTCTTGAAAACAATATGTGCTAGTGCCCCCTATTCAAACGGGTCCTGGTCATATGGGCACCCATATGGCCATGCTCTAGACACTGGCACCCTAGTCCTCTTCCCTGGCCCTCGACCCCTGGTCGCTTGGAATGCATGTGGCCATGCACTGGAGTCGTAGCTCTTTTCTCCCAAGCTCTTGGTCTTATGCCAATGGTCACCTGGAAGGCACCTTGGTCAGGGGGCTAGACCTTCCTAACAGGCGCTTAACCCCCCCAAAACCATGCTATCCAATTCAAATAAATTTTTTTCCGTTCAGTTAAACAAGTAACACTACAACCCGGTCGATCCGTCGGTTGGAGTGAAGTCATTGCATGGGAATAGGTTGGGTGGTTGAATCCCGCAGAGTGAAATAAATTTTTGACCATACCAACATTGGCCTCATCTAGGGTGCCATGTGGTGCCCTGTGATTGGCCCACATGTCGCCTCTAGATTGGCCTCGTACAAAGTCATCTTACATAATCAGCTACCAGTCAGCCTGCACAATCAACTCTGTATGCCATGTTTCATGCCCAGATCCTACCACCTATCACCACATCATTGCTATGTATCAACCATACCCTACAATGTATCATGACCTCAGCTTTCCATGTCACTGTATGGACTACCATATCAGTGTTTGTACAATCTAGTCACCTGCCACATCAACATTCAAAAATGCCAAAAATGCCTGACACATGTCATCTCCTGGTGCTTCCACATCATCATGCTCATGCCATCATGATATCATGTTGACATAATCTTCCCTGTCATGTTGACATACTATTGACGTCAACAGTACAACCTCTCACTGTTTACTTTGACTTTTTTAGATGTTTGGGAAAAATTTCAGATCGCGAGAACTTTGCCATACGGATTCCATTTTTGGAAAAAAAACATACTGTCATAATCAACACGACAAGCCCTACGCGATGGTGTTGGTTTCGTCCAATCCCAAGAACTTTGGATTTTTTACCTTTTTGGATCCATTTGGATCAAACATTCCATACTCCTCTATGGAAATTTTCTCAAATTAAGTTTCCCACCAATGTTTGACATGGGGGAGAGCCTTAAGGAGCGCGAAGGTGATCTTTTCCCTGTGAGAGAAATTGTGCATAGAGAAATAACCTTCTAGTAGATTTAACCATTTTTCCAGAGCATCTGCATCTATCTCACCTTCAAATACAATAATATCAAAATTAACTTGTACCTTTAAAGGAGCAATGCTTCCAAAGTGGCTTCTTGATGAAGACACATTTGTTGTTATCGACAAAGGTTGAAGGATTTGGGAAAAATTCTCCATCATTTTGTCCCTCTGTCGCGTGAGAGCTTGCTCAAGTAATAGATTAATAGAATATTCTACTCTATCGTTTCTCTTTTCTTCTGCCATGGAGGGTTTCTTGGGTGTGTGAGAGATATTTTCCTCAAGAGAGACAAGATCGAGACTCAAATTTCTATATTCGGACCTCGTCGGGGACATGCATTGAAAAAACAACCAAGAGCATTCTGCTTTGGTACCATTGATCCAAATTATTTTGAGCATGAAATGAGAGTGGAGATATAACAAATAAATATACAGGGATATTGCAAGAGAGTCAATAATATAATAGATATATATCAGATATATAAAAAGAGGAACATATATACAATAATACACAATTTCTATTAATGAGCAAAATGTACAGAATTGCAAAAATACAAAGTGAATGAACTCGCTAGAATGGTGATAACTTATCTTTGAGAACATATGTGATGACTATGATTATTCAAAAGAATATGATGATTATTACAATGAGCCTCCAAAGGCCTATTTAACATAATGAAAATACAAAACCCTAACCTCGGAAGATGAGAGGCCAAAAGGTTTACAGGCCTCGATGGGGGTAGTTGATATGTCAACTTCTTGAGGGTGTAACTTTTTCTTATGATCTCCATTTGGGGCCTTCGATACCTCGTCGGAAAGGTCTATCTGATAAGTACAACTTTCATCGAGGTCAAGGCATGCCATATATAATCCTCTCCCCCCCCAATTTCCAAAAAAACATCGTTTAGAGCCTCAAAATGGCCCCGAAAGTTTGGGACTCGAAAAACTGTAAAAAACTGCCAAAATGGAAAATTGTTCTTTGAGCTAGTGGAATAGGTGGGTAGCCACCGATATCCATCTGGATCAATTCTCCCTCCTTAGGAAGAAATGGTCTCCATTGTGTTTATTTCCCGTGGGATATGGGGAATAATTTGTTGAATCTGAACCCTGGTGAGTTGCTTTCGTTGCTGAAGAAGTTGCGCGTCTTGGCTTGTGGAAGGCTATCTTAAACTTGATGTTAGAGGGGTTGGATCTTTTTAACCAGTCTAACTGCATGCGATTATGGTTTTCATAATGAATCTTTGTGATTTGCTTCAATATTGTTGACTAGTTTTTGTTGAATAGGAGGGGCTTGGACCAAGGCCGTAGTGGTCACAATGTCCTTTTGTACACCTTCTGCCCGAATCGTGAAGAAGCTAAAATTTTTCGTATGAGATATGAATTTGCTATACTGTTTTGTCAAGAAAATAGTCGAAAGTACCTATGGTATCCTATAGAGGTGATCCCCCAGAGTAACAATGAAAATATAGGGTCGAGACTCATAAGAAACATGACACTTCCACATATATGGTTGGACCAAAAGAACATCACATACATCCAGCGAGGCAACATCGTACAATACCTCATCCTTGAAGGGATTTATGCCTTAGGACAAGTGACACTGTTGGTTGACACAAAGATCTCATCCCTGGCGAAGCCACCTGATGTTTTATGGATACGAGTGTGATGTTGTTGGAAATCTCATCTGTTTGATGACCTCTATTGATATGAGGTTCTTTTGCCTTCTGTTATTAACAATGAAATGCAACGGGATCCCCTACACCCACATCTCTGAATGAAAGAGGTTCTCCCCATATTTGGTATTTGTTGGTGCTTCTGGTTGGATTGTTGTGGTTACGATAGTGGAAGTGGGGTCTGCATCGATGATATATCTCCTTCCATTATTTTCTAAATTAGATTATGAATCTGGGTTCGACTCTTTTTCTTTGATCTCGGCTACCAATGACGTTTTTGAGAGACATTCATCGATGTTGCGCCAGGGGATTTTGTGGAGATTGCACCATTTTCTAGTGGCATTATTTTTCCTTCCCTTACCCTTCTTTTCCTGTGGCTTGGACTAATTTTCGGGAGGCATTTTGTTAGGGCTGTCTTTATCATACTTTGGTTGTTTTGGATTTGCATACCCAAACTCCCATTTGTTCTGGTGCTTAAATTTCTGCTCGATTTTGACGACATATTGATAAGCATCTCCTAGCGATGAGATTTCTAGAAACTCCATTTCGGTTTGGATGTACCTGTGTAGAGCCTCGCGATATTTCAGAACCAAATGCCGCTTAGAATCTTAGATACCCATCTTGGTGCAAAAGGTATGGAAGGTATTGGTGAACTCTGGAACTGCTTGGACCCTCTCTTGACGCAACGTGGTCCATCTCATGTACTGGTCTTCATAGTTTCCAATAGGGTAATACTATTCCTTGACAACATTTACGAAAGATTCCCAAGTGGGTTTGGCCTCAAACATTCCAAACTCCTCTGTGGAAATTTTCTCACATTATGTTTCCCACCAATGTTTGACATGGGGGAGAGCCTTAAGGAGCATGAAGGTGATATTTTCCCTGTCAGAGAAATTGTGCACAGAGAAATAATCTTCTAGCATATTTAACCATTTTTCTAGAGAATTCACATTTATATGACCTTCCAATACAAGAATTTAAAAATTAAATTGTACCTTGAAAGGAGCGGTGCTTCCAAAGTGGATTCTTGATGAAGACACATCTATTGTTATCAGCAGATGTCGAAGGATTTGGGAAATATTCTGCATCATTTCGTCCCTCTATCACGTGAGAGCTTGCTCAAGCAACAGATTAATAAAATAATTTTCTCTATCATTTATCTTTTCTTTAGCCATGGAGGTTTTCTTGGGTGTGCAAGAGAGATTGTCCTCAAGAGAGACAAGCTCAATACCCAAATTTCTATAATTGGACCTCGTCGGGGACATGCACTGAAAAAAATGACGAAGAGATGCCTTCTCTGATACCACTGATCTAGATTATTTTGAGCATGAAATGAGAGCGGAGATATAACAAATAAATATACATGGATATTGCAAGAGATTCAATAATATAACAAAGATATATCATATATATAACATGAGGCACATATATACATTAATACACAATTTCTATTAATGAACGAAATGTATAGAATTGTAAAAATACAGAGTGAATGAACTTGCTAGAATGGTGGTAGCTTATCTCTAAGAAGAGATGTGATGGCTACGCTTATTCACAAGAAGAAGATGATGATTAAAATGAGGCTCCAAAGGAATTTTTAACATAATGAAAATCCAAAACCCTAACCACAAAAGATGAAAGGCCAAAAGGTTTGCGAGCCTCAATGGGTGTAGTTGATACGCCAACTTCCCGAGGGTGTAAATTTTGCATACGATATCTGTTTGGGGAATTCGATACCTCGTTGGAAAGGTCTATGTGATAAGTACAACTTCCATCAAGGGCCAGAGCATGCCATAAATTTCATCTGCCCCCCCCAAAAGTCCAAAAAAACATTGTTTATGGCCTCAAAATGACCCTGTGAGTTTGAGATTCAAAAAACTGTAAATAAATGCCAAAATGGAAAACTGTTCTTTGATCCATTGGAATAGGTGGGTGGCCATTGATATCCATATGGATCAGGATTGAATGTATAAATTCTATTCGGTGCCAAAATTTGACAAATAGGAAAAGGAAAAAAGGAAGGAGTAAAGATAAGGAAGAATTTATGGATGTTGAGAAATTGATTCAAGATCCCATATATATTCCTATATCTAATAGATTGAGGAATGTATCCCCCCTCCCCCCTTCCCATAGATTCAGATTTAAGGTCCCTTAGAGTTAATATTCCCTCCAGAGAGTTGATCAATTGATATTGGTTTATTTCAATGTTAGGGGAGTTTGGTGTAATAGCCCTAGGACATGCCCCAGTTGTATTATGAATTGTAAACATGTTTTGTAGGCTGGTGAGCTGAGCAATTATAAGCTGGTAGGATTATGTGTTAGTAGGCTGGAGATCCTAGGTGTTAAATTCCAGGAGCCTATTTTTTACATGTAAATATTCTTATCATTAATATAAAAACATCGTTGCTTGTAGACCAACCATGATAAAAGAGAATGGGGGACTGAGCTCCTCTAGGATTGGTAAGGGAGAGGGGGATGAGAGGTTGGAAAGAGGGGATAAGACTAAGGGCTTAATTCCAAGAGAATAATAATTTATTATTATTCCAAAAGTTGTTTAGAAGGATATGTTTTATCCTAAGTTCCTTGGGGAGGACAGGTGACTTTCAAAGGGAAAGGAATGTGCTTCATGAGCGACAAGTGTCAGCTCAAGCACATGTAGTCTTAAGGGGGAATTATTGTTGTTGTTGGGGGGGAGGAACTCCCTCACTCACACACGCAGGGAGGTTCACACACATATAGTTTTGTTTCTCACGCTCTCACCATCTTTGCTATGCTAGACTAGTCTTCCCCATCTCTCCTCACGAGTTCACTCACGCACTGAGCAAGCACACAACGAGCCAATTCCTCCATTTATGAACCCATGGCCATTGTGAACCTTTGAAATTTACTGATTTGTCCCTTTCCTTACCCAAATTTTCTATTGTGGTTTTAAGAGGCGGGTTGTCAAGTCCGTGGTTGAAGAAGCAGGTTGTCAGGCCCGTGAGAAACTCTCTCTCCAGGTGAGAGAGGTTGTTGTGGATTGAAGAAGCAGATTATCAGGCCTATGAGAAACTCTCTATAGGTGAGAGAGTGTGTTGAGGAAGTGAGTTATTTTGGAGGGAGTTTCGTAGCTTCTACAGAGTTATGAGAATTTCGGTCTGGCATGTTGTTGAAGCCCTAGAAGGGAGGTGGAGCAACCGATGGATTGTGTGATAGTGAAGGTGTATACTCGTGGGGTGGGACATGCATGTGGGGAATGAGAGTCTATGAGAAGTGGGCGTAAGTGGATCTTGGGAAATAATCCTTCCTCTTAAATTGTGTGACTTTCCTATTGACCTTGCAGAGCCTAGGAATCCCTTGCCCGATGGAGTTTAGTCCCAGATCGAGGGTGACCCACTGCTGAGAGTGATGAGCAGTGTGGTCTAAGGCTGGGAGGTTCGTGGAAGGTCTGCAAGCAGTTGGTGTTTTTTCTCTAGTTAAAAGATAAGTATCATTTCTATGCTTAATTATGTATGTTGTGCATGCCTGTGATTCTTGCAATGTTATCATGTGTTCTATTGCATGTATGAATTACTGCCAATTCCACAGAAGTCTGTATGGTAGCAATAATTTTGTGTTATTTGTTTTCAGTTCATTAGAAATGCATGTTATATATATATATATATGTATGTTCCTATGTGGCGTTGCCTGACGTGTTGTGTGGCCGGGGACATTGCAAATTGGTATCAGAGCTAGTTTGAAGAAGATAAGGTATTTGGGTAGCATTTCTCGAAAGAGGTGTAGATGGTCGGGGACATTACAGATTGGTATCAAAGCTAAGGTTCAAGCACTGAGCCTGGATGGGCCGGATAATTGGTCATTAGAAACAAGGTTTCATAGATAAATTGTGCCAAGAGGTTACCTTGGTCGTGTTACGAAGCTAAGGGGGTTGAGCAGTATGTAAAACCACACCCATTGGATCAGGAAAAAGGAACATGAGAGTTAACCTCCAAGTCCTTTGGACTTCGTGGCTTCAATGAAGTTATGGGTTGTAGAGCGGAAGAGTTCGAAGGCCCCAAGTCCAAAGTCCCCAAAGAGGATCTACACCATAGATCTGGGGAGAAGAGATCGATAGTTGGATCAATCCAATTTAAAAAGGGAAAACACAGTGGTGAAGGGAGAAAGATCCCCAAGCTGTAAAGTCCTAAGTTAATCTGGACCGTCCATCAGAGGGACGCGTGTCAACATATTGGTTGTTCAATATTTTGACATTCAAGAGAATGAGTGTGTGCTGAGGTGAGCATTCCTAAAGCCTGAAGTTCCAAAGCCTTGAAGAGACGAAGTAGTGAGTCATGATGATGTCACCTAGAGGTGACGTGGAACTCTCCTATGCCTACCACGTGCCCCCACCCAAAAAGTTGGTTGTTGTACTATGTGGGCCCTTAGGTTGGATAACATAGTTAAAGGTCAATATGCTCACACTGGTGTTGATCATGATACATCAAGATCGACGACCAGGAGGAATTGTGGGGACCCAAATTGCACAGGAGTTAATTTTCTAGGGTGGTCCTGCAATCCAAACCACGATTTTACCGACGGGGGGTTACGTGTCAGCTTCAGAGGAATTGTGGGATGAAAGGTGGGTTATTCCAAACCACTGATGCGTTCCCCCGCAATTTGAAAGGAATTAAGTGATGTGACTATTTAGTATCTTAGTTCAAGTACGAAAACTATGGGTCCCAGTGGATGCGTGGTGCCAGTTGTGAAGTCCGGAGACTTGACACTCCAGAAGAATGGTTCATAAGGGAAAAAAATGAATAACTTTCAAAAGTTTCATAACTCTGAGGTGACGAGACGTAATGACGTCACCAAAGGTGACATGGAAGTGTTCGGAGATTAATGGTTTGAGGGGTTGGGGGTGTGTGGATGTGAAATCCTACGAAGTCTTGAAGCTCCGAAGATTCGAAGTTCCGGAGCTCAGATGCCTGAAGTTCCATATTGGGTGTCATCCATTGGATGTTGGGTAGTCATGGACTGTTGATCCACCCTACTTTGCGAGTTCGTCAATCTGGAACTCCAAGAGATTTTTTGTGATGTGATTTGAAAAATTCTGAATCCAGAGGCCCAAAGTCCTGAATAAGAGCCTATCGACCTAGCGCTTGGACACATCCCATGGTCACATGGGTTGGGGGCTAAGAGAAAGGGGCTAGTGCTCAAAAATTATTGCAGAATTGAGTAGAGCTCATAAAGAAAATATCTGCAGGGATTCTTGATTGATTGAAAACCGCAAAAAATGGAATCTAAAATTTTTCTTTGAATTAGATTGGTTTATGAATACTATGGAATTTGTTAAGGATTGATGGCCTGACAAATTTAGGTTGACTACACATTATGTTTGAAGAGTTAACGTTTGTCAAAACTGAATTGAATTCCCACATAGTGTAGAGAAATGGAGGAGGCACATAATGCTTTCAGTTCAGAGAATGAAGCTAAAGGAATGGATGTCCATTTGGGAGTTGAAGGATAAAACTCTAATGGGCATGGAGAAGAGATAGATAAGGAAGAAAACATGATGAAAATCATTGAAAGATTGCAGAAAGATGTCAAGACTCACCGAGCAGATAACAGAAAGCTCATGAAAGCCATGCAGCAACAGAGAGAATTGAACATAAAGTTGATACAGAGCCTGGAAATGATAGAAAAGAAATTGGATAAGGAGAGTGAATCCATCAAATCAGGAAGTCACAGGGCCGCTGATGAGAAGAGGAAATCAATGAGTGTTGGTAGACACCATCATCACTCCCAAGGGCACTCCAATAGGAGGGCACACAATAGTTCAATCCCATCTCCTACCAGAAAGCATAGGAGATCTGGAGTGAATGAAATGAAGGGTGAAATGAACAATATTAAACCTCCTACGTTTGATGGAGCACACAAGAAGGAGAAAAATATCATTTTTTGGGATTAACTGTGTAGAGTAAGTCATTAATCTATGACCCATATCCATGAGTGCTAGTCACAACTGACCAATAAGATGCCAAGACATGGCTTCTTGGGATGAGGAAATATTTCCAACTGCAGAATTATTCCTCTCATGCAGAAGGAATAATTGCAATGTATCAACTGAAAGAAAAAGAATCCATGTGATGGGACCAACCTGTGAAGGTGCAACACATTAAAGAGAAAAATGTTATTTGGAAGGAATTCAAGAAGTATTTTGGAAATAAATACTTGACTAAGAGATACTATGATAGAAATATGAAAGAGTTCTTTGAACTCAAGCTGGGTAGCATGACCATTGATGAATATGAACGAAGGTTTTTGGAATTGTTGAAGTATGTCCCTTTCATCAAAGATGAGACTGTCAAAATACAAAGATATTTGAGTGGACTGCCATCTTCCATCAGTGAAAATATCTAGTATGATGATCCTGAAACTAAGGAAGAAACTATAAGGAGAGAAAAATGCTTATATGAGAAACAAAGAGAAAAGCCCACTATCCGGAAAGCTTGGAAAGACAAGAAGAAGTTCAAGAAAGAGCAGAGACAAAAGGGAAACAAGCCTCCCTTTTTCAGAAACAGTCCTCAAGGAAAATCATCTTTTAGAGAGCATATAATGGCTGAGGTAGGGGGACAAAGGCCAAGGTAGATGCCCATTCAATGTTGGGGTTTTTAGGGAGACCACAAGTATATATATTGTCCCCACAAAAGTACAAAAATTAGATTTGTCCACAATGTTCAACAAGCAAAAATAGTGGAGGACATGGGCAGTCGAATACCAAGGATCTATGCAGCCCTGGACAACAAGCAAGATGAGTTTCAATCACACATGATTGAAGTTGAAGGTATGATCAACAACCAAACCATTACTATTTTAATTGATTCGGGAGCTATTCATAGTTATATAGATCCTAGAATGGTGGAAAGTTTGCATTTTCCAAGAAGAAAGCATGGAAAATCTTGGTTAGTGCAGCTGGCTACAGGAGACAAGAGAAGGGATGTTGAGTTGGTTAAGTCATGTCCAGTGGACATGAATGGACTGAGCACAAGGGATGAATTGAACATCTTACCTTTAGGTTCCTATGACTGTCTAATTGGGATGGATTGGTTGGAATAACACCATGCCATATTATACTTTCATAACAAGGCATTCACTTGCCTGGATGAGGAAGGAAATTGAAGAACAATCCAAGGAATTCCCAGAGCATTTGATATTAGAGAAATCTCAACAATGCAACTGAAGAAGTGCTACAGGAAAGGATGTCAAATATTTTCAGCCCATATGGAGGAAACATATAAGGATATAGTACTAAATCTTGAGGATCATGCAATCCTGGAAGATTTTGAAGATGTATTCAACGAGGTACCAAGACTACCCCCAAAGAGAGATATTGATTTCTCTATAAACCTGATTCCTGGAGCAACTCTAGTGTCAAAAACTCCGTACAAAATGAGTACACCAGATTTGAAGGAGCTGCAAATGCAGCTTGAATAAATTATGAGGAAGGGGTATATATGCTCAAATGTGTCACCTTGGGGTGCCCCGGTCTTGTTCATGAAGAAGAAAGATGGGACATTGATATTGTGCATCAATTTCAGACAGTTGAACAAAGTGACTATAAAGAACAAGTATCCTTTGCCAAGGATCAATGATCTCTTTGATCAGTTGAAGGATGCAAAGATATTTTCAAAAATAGATCTCAGGTCAGGGTACCATTAGGTAAGGATAAATGATGAAGACATCAACAAGATTGCCTTCAAAACAAGGTATGGTCATTATGAATTCAGAGTGGCGCCATTTGGGTTATCAAATGCACTCGTTGTTTTCATGTGCCAAATGAATGGTGTATTTAGAGACTATCTAGACAAGTTTGTCATAGTCTTTTTGGATGACATCCTGGTGTATTCCATGTCAGAGGAAGAGCATGAACATCATCTGAGGATGGTGTTACAAGTGCTAAGAGAACATCATTTGTATGCCAAATTGAGAAAGTGCTCATTTTATCAAAACATAATTCATTATTTGGGACATATCATTTCAAAAGATGGGATAGTCATGGATCTTGAGAAGATAGAATCCATTAGAGAATGGTCAACACCGAAGAATGTGAAATAATTCATATCCTTTATGGGTCTAGCTGGCTATTACAAAAGGTTCATTGTAGGTTTCTCAAGGATATCTCACCCCATCAATTCCTTGCAAAGGAAGGGCAAGAAATTTCAATGGAAAAAAGAATGTGAGAGAAGCTTCCAACAATTGAAGCAATTGTTAACCAATGCTCCAATTCTGAAGATTGCAGATCCGAATGAGGATTTCGTGGTTTGCACAAATGCATGTAAGGAAGGACTGGGAGGATTCCTCGGCCATAATGGGTTTGTAATATGTTATGAGTCCAGAAAATTGAAAGAGCATGAAAGACTCTATGCAACTCATGATTTGGAGTTGGCATCCATAGTGCACGCTCTAAATAAATGAAGACATTACCTCATGTGAAAAAGGTTTGAACTGAGGACAGACCATAAAGGTCTAAAGTATTTGTTTTCTCAACCAACCTTGAATGCTAGGCAGAGTAGATGGTTGGAATTCCTTTGTGAGTATGACTTTGATATCAAGCATATCAAAGGAATGGAGAACAACATGTCTGATGCACTCAACAAAAGAGTGCATGAACTACATTCTACGACCATTAGCATGTATCAAACTGATATTAAAGGAATAATTTTGGAAGCTACAAATGTGGATTTGCAGTCCATGGACTTGGTGGAAAAGATACAACAAGGTAAGATGCTACATAAAGTGGAATATTATAAATTGGAAGCTGATGGAACATTCATGTACAAAAATGGAATTTATGTACCCAATTTTCAGGAATTGAGGATTATGATCTTGAAAGAAATGCATAATGTGCCTTACATTGGGCACCCTGGATATTAGAAAACAATGGCATCAGTCAAGAGACATTACTTTTGGCCAGGCATGAAGAAGGAAATTGTAGAGTACATAGATAAATTCTTATAATGTCAAAGGGTCAAGGATGAGCATAGGCACCCAGTTGGGTTACTACAACCATTGCCCATTACTGAGTGGAAGTGGGAAGTGGTGACAATGGATTTCATCACTGGATTGCATATATGATTTTATTGCTCGCATCCATGACTGTACATAATGTGTTTCATGTTTCATTTCTTAAGAAATATATACATGATGCTAATCATGTTACTGATTGGAATGTGATTCAGGTGAAGAAAGAAGGCGTCTTGCAAGTGCATCCGGTGCACATATTGGATCGGAAGAGAAAACAACTCTAGAATCAAGCCATAGGGCTTGAAAAGGTCTAGTGGACTTGGTACGGTCCCGAGGACGCGACATGGGAGCATGAAGATGCTATGAGGGAAGAATACCCACATCTTTTTGAAGATTGTGAAAATCTTGTTGATGCTGTGTAAATGAGTTGCACCGAGGACAATGAAAAAATAAGGGGAGGGGATTGTAATACCCTTAGGAAGAGCCCCAATTGTATTATAAATTGTAAACATGTTTTGTAGGATGGTGAGTTGAGCAATTATAAGCTGGTAGGATTATGTGTTAGTAGGTCGGAGAGCCTAGGTGTTAAAGGCCATGAGCCTATTTTGTACTTGTAAATATTCATATCATTAATATAAAAAAAATCATTGTGTGTAGACCAACCACGATAAAAGAGAATGGGGGACTAAGATCCACTAGGATGGATAAGGGAGAGGGGGCTGAGAGGTTGGAAAGAGGGGCTAAGCCTAAGGGCTTAAGTCCAAGAGAAAAATAATTTATTATTATTCCAAAAATTGTTTAGAAGGATATGTTTTATCCTAAGTTCCTTGGGGAGGACATGTGACTTCCAAAGGGAAAGGAACGTGCTTCATGAGCGACAGGTGTCGACTCAGGCACATGCAGTCTTAAGGGGGAAATTATTGTTGTTGGGGGGGAGGCACCCACTCACTCACGCACCCAGGGAGGTTCACACACATACAGTTTTGTTTCTCACACTCTCACCATCTTTTCAATACTAGACTAGTCTGCCCCATCTCTCCTCATGTGTTCACTCACACACTGAGGAAGCACGTAGCCAACCAATTCCACCATTGTTGAAACCACAACCATTGTGCACCTTTGTAATTTATTGAGCCATCCCTTGCCTTACCCAACTTTGCTATTTTGGTTTGAAGAGGTGGGTTGTCAAGCCCGTGGTTGAAGAAGCAGGTTGTCAGGCCTGTGAGCAACTCTCTCTCCAGGTGAGAGAGGTTGTTGTGGATTGAATCAGTAGGTTGTCAGGCCTTTGAGAAACTCTCTCTCCAGGTGAGAGAGGTTGTTGTGGATTGAAGAAGCAGGTTGTTCGGCCTGTGAGAAACTCTCTCAAGGTTAGAGAGTGTGTCGAGGAAGTGAGTTCTCCTGGAGGTAGTCCCGTAGATGCTACAGAGCTTTGAGAATTATTGTCCGACCTGTTGCCGAATCCCCAGAAAGGAGGTGGAGTGTTAAGAACCAAATATCAATATAGCATAGAAAAACCTCAGAAAAAGTACTCAATGCCTTGAAAAAGAGATAATTTCAGATAATAAGCCTCTTCCAGGGAGCAACCTCCTTTTACCCCACTTAAATGTTCAAGTACAAGATGATTCAAAATGAAAATGTCTCCTTAGTATATATAGGAGACTAGGAGGTATAATTACAACTAATGGCCTAAAGCCGACATAAATAAAATAACATTACTAATATAATATGCCCCAATTAAGGGGCAATGAGCCAATATTAGGGCTTAACATGCCCCTCCCATTGAGACAAGTGTTGTCCATAACGCTTGAGTAACCCTGGATGCTTCTATATAAAAGACTCATCTTCCCAAGTGGAATCTTCAGCCGGTAGTTTCCTCCATTTAATGAGATACTCTGAAATGGATCTATTCCTCAACTGGCGAATTCTTGTGTCAGTGATGGCTTCAGGCTTGTTGACAGGCAAAATTGACCACTCGTCAACTAGAGGAGTGAATCCGGTCCGAGGTTGTCTACTTAACCCAAGTCGTTTGGATTGATTCACTCCGATGGGTTTAGCAGCTTCGTTAGCCAATCTAAGTCCTAAGAAAGTGAAAAACAAAACTAAAGAAAATAAAATAACTTAATGAATAACACTCGTTGAAAATTATATAAAGATCTAATATATATTTACAGTCTACTAAATAATGTTTATAACATAAATATACTTATTGTATGTATAATATATACAAATGGCTTTATTTCTAATATATGTATAATATTTATAGAATGCAAATTTTAATCTAAACCTGTGAAAATCGAATATGGATTGATTTATTAAACAAAAGAAAAGCTATCATTCAATATTTTTGATTTATGTTTTTTTTTTTTAATGTTTATAAACAAGAAACGAAAAATCAAACTGTCTAAATGAAAATAGAGATAACAAATAGTAGAATATGTTTAGACTGTAGGAAATTTCTATATTAAACTGATGAAATA
>ML803120.1:189297-204403 GCA_009831015.1 Picea engelmannii
GAGGGGGGGGGGGGTGAATTAGGATAAGGTTGTCATTTTTTTTTAACATTCATAAACCATAATAAAGAAATCACATAAATGTAACAACTAAAAGACACCATATTTTACATGGAAACCCTTTCCAAAGAAAACCACAAAAACTTATTTTTATAAATTTGTAGCCACCAACCTACTGTTACAAATGTTTGTAGGAACCAACCTACTAAATATGCCAATCCTCTTTGTTTTTTGTAGGCACCGACCTACTGAAGACACCAATCCCCTTTGTTGTGTGTAGGCACCGACCTACTGGAGAAACCAATCCCCACAATTGTTTGTCTTGTAGGCACCAACCTATCTAAAAGTTTACAAGTTCTTCATATGAATTTCCTTCACTGGTCTTCTTGCTTCTTCTTTCTTCACCAAATCCTCTCTTCTCTCGTTACTTCTACTTTCGCTAGATCTTCTCTTTGCTCACTACTTCTACTTTTGTCAAATTAGCTCAACACTCACTCATGCTTTCATCAAATATTGTTAGCGCTCACTCCTACTTTCACAAGATCTATTAGCTGGATTGTCACATACTTCGTCACTCCCTCATTTTTAAACAATATTCAATATTTTCTCATATTATATTATGTTATGTAAATATTACATTTCCTCTCTCCATCCACAAAATATTTCTCACGATCCTCTTCTCCTTTTATACTTTCTCATTAACTCTACATGAAAAGTCATGTACATTTGAAAATACATGACCTTCATTAAGTAAATAATTAATTTCCCTTTTTTTAATTTACTTTTCAACATACAATGGGAAAAATACCACTATGGGTCTTAAAACCATGTGCAAATACCATGTGCACTTTTACTCCACTTTCACTTTTTAATTCATTTTTACTTTTTAATCCACTTTTACATAAATTCATGTTTAATCCACTTTTACTTTTCAATCCACTTTCACATAACTTCATATTTAATCCACTTTCACGTAACTTCATATTTAATCCACTTTTACTTCGTAGTTCTTAAAGTCACCTTTCCTTTGAACATTTATATTTTAATACTTACCTTTGACATCAATGAAAATCATTTATTTATTTAGCAATATGCCCCATTTTCATTCATGGAAACCATATACTCAATGGAAAAGAAAATCTTCCACTGAGTTTTTCTTCTTTACTAACGATATGAGAGGTATGCCACTCCTAGATTCTGTCTGAGATATGTAAATGTTTCTTTGGGAAGGGGTTTGGTAAAAATATCTACAACTTGTTTCTTGGTGGAAATGTATTCCATATTGACACTTTTTTTGGCTACCTGTTCTCTTAGGAAGTGGTACTTGATGGGAATATTCTTTTTCTTTGAGTGCATAAAAAGATTATTTGAAATGTTGATTGCACTTGTGTTGTCATAGATGATCAAGATTAGTTGATCATATTCTACCTTGATATCATCCAAAGAAATTGTGTGCAACATGTTGCTGCTACAATATAATCAGATTCTGTTGTGGATAGAGAGACTGCAGACTGTGTCTTGCTCAACCAAGACACTAGACTGTTTCCAAGAAAAAATACTCTTGCATTTGTGATTTTTATATCATCAACACGACCTGCCCAATATGCATATGCTTATGCTGTTAGAGTAAAATATTCACCTATTGAGTACCATAAGCCAAAGTCCATAAGCCAAGTCCAAGGTGCCCTTTAGATATTTGAATATCCTTTTTACTACTTTCACATGAGTTTCTTTTGGTGTAGCTTGAAATCATGCAACCAATCCTACTGATTGCATAATGTCTAGCCTTGATGTTGTCACATATAATAGGCTTCCAATCATTGACCTACACAATGTTTGATTTTCTTCTGGAGTTTTATCATTTTTTCTCAATTTACAACCTATGACCATAGGTGTGTTGGCTAGTGTACACTCTTCCATTCTAAATTTCTTTAACATTTCCTGGATGTACTTGGTTTTTTCAATGGATATGCCTTTGTTAGATTGAGAAATTTGAAATTCTAGAGAGAATGACAATTCACCAAGCATAGACATCTTAAATTCCTTGTGCATTTCTATTGCAAACTCTTGGCACATTTCGTTCGTACCGCCTCCAAAAACAATGTCATTGACATAAACAACAACAATCAACTTATTTTTTTCTATTGTCTTCATGTAAATATTATTGTCAAAAATTCCTCTTTTGAAGCCTTGTTGTTATAGACATTTATCAAGTCTTGAATACCAGACATTGGGATCTTTTTTTAGCCCATAAAGTGCTTTCTTTAGTTTGCATACATGATCCCTATTTTTTGATAATAAAAATCCTTCTGGCTATTCAATGTATACTTATTCCTCCAAATTGTCATTGATAAAGGCATACTTGACATCCATTTGATATATTTTGAAGTTCTTGAAACATGAAAATGTCAAAAAAAATTTGATAGATTCTAGTCTAGCAACTGGGGCAAAGGTTTCTTTGAAATCAATACATTCAACTTGAGAATAGATTTTACAAACCAATCTTGCTTAATTTATTATTGCTTGCCTATCTTCATTCAACTTGTTCCTAAAAACTCACTTGGTGCCAATTACATTTTTATATGTTGGCCTTGGAAAAAGTTTATGTGTTTCATTCTTCTCAATTTGATTCAACTCTTCTTCCATAGCATAAATCCAAAGTTTGTATTTGCTGTATTTTTAAAAATTCTTAGGCCCTATTTTAGGTAGCAAAGAGAAGTTTACATATTCTAGTGCACTAGGTAGTCTTCTTCTAGTTTGAATTCCCGTATCTTAATCACCAATAATTAGATTTTCCAAATGATTCTTTCAGACAAATATAGATGACGTCTTTGTGTCTTGGAATTTTCTTTATTCTTATTCATTTTCTTCTCCTTATTCTTCTTTTTCTTCTTAGCTACATGGATCATCTGCTTTAACATTTACTTGTGTTTTCACCTTCTGGTTCTCTGCTTCATCAACTTTTAGATTGACACTCTCTACGATTTTGTGTAATGTTGTATTGTAACATAAATAATCTTTGTTTCTTGATAAATAACCAAGAAATATACCTTCATCAACTATGGAGTCAAATTTTCCCAAATACTCTTCATCTCTCTTTAGGTATCACTTGCTTTTGAAAACTTTGAAGTATTTAACTATTTTGTTTCGTTATCTAAATATCCCTGACTTGCGAGATTGGCCTGTGGGTGAGATGCCATGACCCAGGGAAATCTAAGTTGTCCAAATCACCTCGGGATCGCACCCAGCTTGGACCATACCAGCCCTTAACATGGATGGATTTTATGTGTCCCTAGAGGTTTCAAACCGATGAATTCACTTACAGAGTGCCTTAACATCACAATCCCTCACCGACTGCTCTACACCATGGGACTGGAGTATTTAACTATTGCTGGTCTACCTTTCCATAATTCAAAAGGTGTTTTGTTGTTGTTGAATTTGATTTCACTCTATTCGGAATGTAGATTGTAGTGATGACTGATTCTTTCCAAGACCTATCTGATATCTTAGCTTCATTTAAATTGTTATAATAAATTCCATTCGATAGATACTCAGTCAAAACTCCATTTTTGTATCATGTCTGGTTGATCCTCAATTGAACACTTCCAGGAT
The DNA here is from genome assembly GCA_009831015.1 of Picea engelmannii. Lineage (NCBI taxonomy): Eukaryota > Viridiplantae > Streptophyta > Pinopsida > Pinales > Pinaceae > Picea > Picea engelmannii. The sequence continues at coordinate 192,907 of ML803120.1, forward strand.
AGTCATCAATAAGTAAGAGAAGTGCTGCATGACATCTGGCCAAAATTTTCCATGAAAATCCATCAATCCTACCACAATATATCTTGGTAGTCAACATTGGTCCAAAATTTTGTCTTTCACATCTCTTCTACAAATATCTAAAAGCACGATTTCCATTCCTTCGATTTTTATGGTGAGGATGATGATAAGGCATATAGTTTTGCATTGGCTAGTCATAGGAAGTAGGATCAGGGTTAGGTTCTCTTATAAGAGTAGAACAATTTGACATATCATCAACAGTGTCATCTGTAATAGTATGCTCAAATTATAGTATGTGAGGAATATGAAACTCATCAATATGTTTGGCACAATCAACAGTAGGTTGTTCTTCTAGAAAATAGTTTGAACTCCACCTGCAACAAATGAAACTTCTTTGATTGTAACAAGGCCTAGTGTAGATAGAGAGGCAACACAAACATCATATCCAAGACCAATCTCGATGAATGGATACCTTTGAAAATTGATGATATGATCTAAGGTTTTGGCACTCTTTTCAAACTTCAAGATTCTATTCAACTAAGTAGTTGACTTTTCAAATTATTTCTTAAGGAAATAAGTTCAACTTCTTGCAATTTTATTCCCTTTCCTTCAGTTGAATTCTCACCACTTGGTCTATCCTTCTTGTCTCTTCTAATTGAAATTTTAGGCTTATGATAATATTTTCTGATTCTTCAAGGCTTTGTGACATTTTGGATTTTGAATCACGATCCTCTTTTTCATATTTTTGTAGTTTCTATTTTTGTTTCAAATTATTTTTCCTCAACTTCTTTATTTCTCTTAAGGAACACATGAGTTATTCTTTAAGATCCACTTCTCCATTTGTTTAAGCATTTTCCTCTTCTTTTGATTCCCTCATTTCTTTGTCTTCATCAATCTTTTTTTCGATTTCCATAAAGAGAGTTTATTCTCTATCACTACTAGAACTACTTTCACTGCTCTCTTCAGATGATTCATTGACCCATTTTGAGTAGAGGCTTTTCTTCTACTTATAATAGTTCTTCTTCTTTTCATTCTTGTCCTGTTTGTGGATATTTTTTTGTTGATGATATTTTCTCTTTACATTATAGTCTTCTTTATTATCACTACTTTAATTTTTTGCATATGGACACTTAACAACAAAATGTCCTAATTTTCCATAGTTAAAGCATTTAAAGAGAAACTTACCTTTGTATTTGCTGGATCACTTTTTTATTTTTCTCACAAAATTTACTTCCTCTACATCTGATTCATAGCTGGAACAATCGCTTGATTTTTGTTCTATGTTCTTCATCTTCTTTGAGGATTTGAAAGATGCTTCTTTCTTTTATGGTTTTTCCTTTTCTGTCCTCATTTCATATGCAGTGAGGATCCCATGCAATTAATCCATTGTTAATTTATCAATACCCTTTATTTCCTCAATGGTGGAAATTTTGGCATAAAATCTTAAAGGGAGTGACCTCAACACCTTTTGCAGAATCATTGGTTCTGCAACTATTTTACCAAGTCCTTTGATGGTGTTGAAAATTTCGTCCACATGAAGGAGATAGGCTACACCATTTTCTTCATCTTTCATCTTTCGACTTGATTGAACTATCTTCTATGAGTTTAGATCTTGGCCTTCTTTACCTTGTCATCACCTTCATGGATGTTTTGAAGTTTTTCCTAAATTTCTTTTATTGATTTTCAATACATTACTTTGACAAACTCTAATTTTGACAGACTGCAAAAGATGGTGTTCATGGATTTTGCATCACTTTCACTAGCCTTTTTCCCAAGCCGTATCTATTGGTGGAGTTGTTGGGGCTATATAACCAATCATGACCGATTGTAAAATATCAAAACCAAGGGCCATTAGATATGTTCACATTCTTATACTCTAGAAGGAATAGTTTGCTCCATCAAACAACAGAGCCTTGTTTGTAGAAAATCCTTCCTGACCGGTCATGTGTTCTCCCGATACCTACCTTCAAGTGGTTAGACTGTTTATGAAGGAACTATCTTTGATATCAATTGATGAGAACACACTTATACTGATGGGGGGGGGTGCTGAATCAGTATAATTCTATCTTTTTTTTCAACATTTATAAAGCACAATGAAGCAATCACATAAATGTAACAACTAGAAGACACAATATTTTACATGGAAACCCTTTCGGAATAAAACCATAAACCCTTTCGTCAAATATTCTCGGTCCTCACTCCTTCTGATTTCGAAGTATATATTAGCTGGATCATCACATACTTCGCCACTCCCTTATTTTTAAATAATATTAATCTATTCTCATATTATATTCTCTTATGTAAATATTATATTTTCGCTTTTCACCCACACACTCTTATCACAATCCTCTTATGATTTTATACTTTCCAATTAGATATACATGAAAAGTCATGTGCATTTGAAAAGACATGACCTTCATTAAATAAATGATTAATTTCTCTTTTTTAATTTACTTTTCAACATACCATGGGAAAAATACCACCACGGGTTTTAAAACCATGTGCAAATACCATGTGCAATCTTACTCCACTTTCACTTTTTAATTCACTTTTAGTTTTTAATCCATTTTCACATAACTTCATGTTTAATCCACTTTCACTTTTTAATCCACTTTCACATTGTTGAAAACTTGGTTTTCATTGATGTAAACCTTAGAAGAAGCCATAAAGAAAAGATTAGAATCCCCTAAAAGTGATGATGATGTGTCCTCTTGAAGAATATTTGAAGAGACTTGAAGGAGACTTGACATAAGTGTGTATAACTACAAATTGGTCCCCTTATGGCATAACTATTAAGCATGTCCCTCATGGGATGAGATAACATGTGGTTGTTTCCACATGCCCACTTTGAGTTGTACAAAAATGGAACCTTGAAGGAGCCTTGAAGAAGCCCTACAAAAAAATGAAGAAGCCCCTAAAACCAAGATAAAAATACCCTAAAGACAAGCTAAGAATCCCACAAGATTTCCAAGATAAATATTACAAGCCTACATATGTCCAATATAAATATTGCAAGATGGAGATTGTTGAAAGTATTATTTTTGGTCAATTTGGATACCCTTTATTTCAGATAAATTTTACCCTACATACATAACTCAAATGGGAGTAAAATTTACCAGTTTGGAAATCTTATTACGATACCTTTCCAATGGTATATGGAAGTCCCTCGAACTCCCTAGGAATGAGGAGATATGAGTTTTTCTGTCCAACAACCCAACCGGAAAATTGAGATCAAATCAACTAATTTTTGGGGACATAATTACTATAAATATAGAATATAATTTCACATTTGTAAGTGTAACCATTGAAGATATAAAGTATGAGGTGCTCTGAAGGTGATCCTGGTGGATATTGGTGGCCACCCACCTATTCCAACTAGCTCCTCGTGTTCATTTTTTATTGAGCACGTCTTATTGTACTGCTTTATAATTGTGAGTTCTACACTTATGGGGTTGTCTGAAGCCTCACACATTCTCCAGGTGGATATGTGTGGCCTCTCTCCTAATCCAAATGGCTTATTTTGTATTTTTTCATGTCAACACATCTTGCTGTACTTCCAGGGCTATTTTGGGGCCCTAAACGTTGTTCTTTTTACTCACCATCGTAAAAATATAGACGGAGTCAGATTCTGATGGTGGAATGTGTAGCTCTCTGAAATACCTTTCCAATGGTCTATCACGTGCCTAAAACGAAGGTTGTATGCAAACGTTACGACCCCAGGAAGTTGAGGTACCAAATTACACCAACTTACCCATAGGGCCCATGTGAATTTTGGCGTTTCACCTTCTAGGGTTAGGTTTTTGGATGTATAGGGTTTTGGAATTCATCAGTAATATGAAAAGGCCCCCTATAGCCTCATTGTATTCCATTCTTATCAGAAAAATTCACATAGAAGCCACGTATCTTCTCAGAGATAGCTACCACCATTCGAGCAAGTTTCAGTTCTGCAGTTTTATAGTTTCAACCTATTTCATTATTTAATAGAAGATGTTGTTCACTAGATATTTGTGTTATTATTCCTATCTTTATGTTTATTGTATTCAGTCTGTTAATCAGTTCATTCTGCTCCTAAATCTGGATTAGTGGTATCAGAGCAATCTGCTCTTCATTTATTTTTCTTCATGCATGTCCTCGACAAGGTCTAGGTACAAGAAGTCGGGACTCGAACCAATCGAGCCATTACCAGATCGGTTGCGTTGGGCCTGACAAAAAACCATGGGAGATGAAAAGAAAGATGATGGAGCAAGAGATCCTATTAAAATGTTTCTCGAGGAAGCCCTCACGCGACAAAGGAATGAAATTATGGAGAACTTCGCGGCCATGCATCTTCATCAAGCAACCATGCAACCCCCTTCAAGGTACATGTAAATTTTGATATTCCATGATTTGAAGGACTGATAGATGCAAATGAAAATGATGTAGATAAATGGTTGAATCTACTTGAAGGATATTTTTTGGTCCACAATGTTTCCTATAGGGAAAAGATCACTTTTTCACTTTTTAAGGCCATTCCCCATGTTAAAGACTGGTGGGATACTTACTCTGAGAAAAGGGTCGTGGAGGAATATGCAATTTTTATGGTGGCCCCTACACGGGACTCCTTCCGGGATGATATTAAATAAAAATACTACCCTATTGGAAGCTACAAGGACTAGTACACCAGATGGACCACCCTATGTCAAGAAAGGGACCAGACAATACCAGACTTCACCAATAATTTCCATACCCTACACAATAAATTGGGTATCAAATATTCTGAGTGTCATCTGGTGCTAAAATATCATGGATGTTTTCATAGATACATTCAAACAAAAATTTCTTTCCTAGACATCACCTCATTGGGCACAACTTATAGATACACTGTCAAGATCAAGCATAAATTTAAGCAGAAACGACAAGAGTTTGGATCTGCAAACCCCTCACAGCTGAAGCAGGGAAAAGGAAACCCCAACCCACACAGCAAGGGACCAAGTCGAGATGGCCGCCCCTAGGGAAATCCGTCCAAGCTGCAACACAAGAAGAGAAATTATATGATGAATAAGGACATGGGAAAAGGGTGTGAGTACCATAAAAGTCCTTGGAACAACACCGACAAATGCCGCTCCAAGCAGTCCCTTGTGGCCGAGTTGAAGGCTTCTGAGTCAGAGGCCAATTCTGATTCTGAGTCAAATCCTGAAGGGGGGAAGTGGATTATCGATGTTGAACCCAATGCCATGGTCTCTACCACCAAAGTCCGACCAAGAGAACCAGAAGAACCAGAGGAAGGGGAATTCCTCTTTCACTCGCATATGTGGAACAAGGGGACTCTGATTCATTTCATTGTCGACAACGGTAGTCAGAAGAACCTAATTTTAACTGAGGTCATCAAGCGGTTGAACCTACCAATGACACTACATCCACAATCCTACATCATCGATTGGCTTCGTCAAGGAAGAGATCTCCATGTCAGCCAACAATGTTGTCTTCCCTACAACATTAAGCCTTTCAAAGATGAGGTATTGTGTGATAATGATCCCCTTGAAGTTTGTGATGTTATTTTAGGACAACCATATTTGTTGAAGTGTCATGATGTGTATGAGTCTAGACCCCACAGTGTTATTATTACTTTGGGTAGACAATTGTACAGGATCCCAGAGGTGGCACCACCTACTGCTATTTCTTTAATCTCTACTAAGCAATGCAGTAAGGTCATTTCACAGACCGAGAAGTTCATCTTCTTTGTGATCTGTTCTCATAGTAATCATAAGGTCATCGCCACATCCGTGGCCTCTACACAACTCTTCTCTTTGTATTAGAAGCAAGTGGAAGGGATCGTGGAAGAATACAAAGACATCTTCGCCTCACCTACAGGGGTATCGACACATTGCCAAGCCAAGAATCCATTTGATCGGACCCCAGATGCACCTCTACATAATGGACCAATCTATCAGTGCTCACTAATGGAGAGTGATGAAATTAGGTGTTAGATCCAATATCTTCTTCAAAAGGGGCACATCAGACCCAACTCCTCCCCTTGCAGAAGCCTGATTGTACTGGTGCATAAGAAGGATGGGACTTGGCGACTCTGTATTGATTACAGAGCCTTAAAAAAAATCATAGTCAGGAACCGCTACCCCATTCCCAGGATTGATGACCTTATTGACCAAATAAAGGGGGGAAATTTCTTCAACAAGATTGACCTGAAGTCTGGATACCACCAAGTTCCCATAGAACCAAATGATGTCTGTAAGACAACCTTCAAGTCTAAATAAGGTCTCTATGAATGGCTAGTCATGCCCTTTGGCTTAACAAATGAACCAACCACTTTCATGAGGTTGATGAACGATGTATTGAGACCCTTCACCAACTATTTTGTGGTCGTATATTTGGATGACATCCTCATCTTCAACAGAACGTGGGAGGCACAAATGCGACATATTCAACAAGTTTTGAGCACTCTACCACAACACAAGCTTTATGCCAACTTGGAAAAATGCTCTTTTGGCATGAAAAAGGTCCAATACCTGGGCTACATTGTTTATGAGCATGGGGTACATGTTGATCTAGCTAAGATCCAAGTCATCCGTGACTGGCCAGCCTTGATGATCCAGAATCGGATCCAAGACCCTGACAGGGCTCAAAAAGGCTCAAAAATGAAAGTGCTCAGAATCCGACGAAACCAATTCCATTGCGTCCATATCGTCTTCCTGATTTCGGCCATATATTTACTTCGTCAAACGGGCTCCGTATGGGAAAGATATCACATTCTGTCCGAAAACCCAAACAGGTAAAAAGTCAAAGGTCAATTGGTCAAAAATTCAATGCTGACGTCAGCGTGACATTAGCATGTTGACTGTGCAAGAGATGACGTGGCAGCTTCTGGAGCGGACATGTGGCAAAGACACAATGGGTCGTGCAGTTGATGGTGGACCAACTGTTGATTGACACATGGCATGCAGTAGGCAAATGGGGTGGTGCCACGTGGCCCAGGCATGGGCTTCCACGTGGCACCCCGTCATTGGTTACTATGTTTAGTAGAATGTTATGAAGCTCATGGGGTTCGACCCTGCGACCTGATTGTAAGGGCAAAGTCTTTAGTAAAGCCCCAACCACCAACGCACCATGTGTGAAGCTTATGTATGTAAGCCAAACTTTAATTATATAAAGTGAATGTTGTAATATGGTGCAAAAAGGAGGGGGCTGGGGCTAATCCCCAGCCTGAGGTCGCGTAATCCCCATACACCCGAGGGCGCGGGCACCACATGTGGAAGTTCGGATAAGGGCCAGCCCCTGGCCCCCGCGCCACCATGTAACCACCTCCACTAAAGGCGCATACGACCAGGGCTATAGCCAGCAGTTGGGGCGTGTATTTAGCCCACGGTTTAAATTCCATTAACACATGACCACAGAGTTCGGGAAGAGGGCCAGCGCATAGCCCGAGGGGCTAGCGCTCGGCCACATGGCCCCATATGACCCTGCCAAGGGGGTGCGCGATGGACAAAGGGGGCTGCGCCCACACTTTTATACAAAAGTGGTTTTTATACTATGTTTTGGGATTTTGTTTGATATTAAGCCTGTTAATAATGGATTTTCTCCATTTTTGGGAGATATTGGGCATTTTTGGAGCCCAAATTTTGGGAGGAAGTTGGGGATGGATAACCAACTTCAGATCTATAAAAACCAGGCCTGTTTGAGGCCATGGAAGGACAGTCATAGAAGAGTTATGCTGAAGGGAAGCCAAGCCAAAGCCATTTTTATGCAGGGAAGCTATTGAGGAGCAGACGCTTGCGGGCCATTTCTGGGAGCTTCGGACATCCATTTTGCGTGCCATTTTCTTTGCTGGGTTCTAGAGATCTGGAAGAACATGACCAGATCAGTCTTGTAGCCAATTGGAATTTTTGTGATGTACTTTTGAGATTTTGAATAGAAATAAAGAAGCCTCCCCCACAGAGACAAAGGCCTGGAGACGTAGGCAATGTTGTGCCGAACTCCGTTATCAATTCTCGTGTTATGGTTTGCTATTTATTACTTCATTTAAGATCTGCATATATGTATATGGCTATCATAATTCCTCTCTTTTCCTCATTCTTTCATTAAGCTTCTTAAAAGGGTTAATTAACACATGCAATTAAAAACTCAACCATAGTCATTAAAAGATCCTATGGATCACTCGACCACACTGATCGAGCTTCAAAGCTTCTTGGGACTAGCCAATTTCTACTGACAGTTTGTGTTGGGATTCTCCCATATTGCATGGGCCCTTAGCCAGGTGACCAAGGGTGGTGGTAGGGCCAAGTTCGTGTGGGGGAAGGAGAAACAATGAGCATTCAATGATCTGAAACATCGTTTGTGCTCAGCTCCAATACTCTCCTTGCCCAATATACAACAACCATTTGATATTGAGACTGATGCATCTAACTATGCTGTGGGTACAGTTCTCACTCAATACAGGCATCCAATGGCATACCATAGTGAGACACTCTCCGATACTATCCAGAAATACCCCACCTATGACAAGGAAATGTATTCCATTTTACAAGCCTATCGTCAATGGAAACATTACATTCTGGGGAAAGAGACGATCATACACACTAATCACAATCCTCTGCAATTCATATAGACACAGGGGAAATTGCAAAACGACCGCCATCAGAAGTGGTCCACCTACCTGCAATAGTTCCATGTCAACATCAAGTATAAGCCATGTATCTCCAATCGTGTCGTTGACTGCCTCCGTCAACCTCCTGTGGCTGCAGTCACCACTGTGCTCCATTCTTGTGGACATGAAACATCTGAGTGGCCCCAACTTTACCATCAGGATACATACTTCACCACCACATATTATCTCTTGGGTACATGCGCCACTGCCATTGATTTTCACATTCAGGACAGAATCTTATGCCACCTTGGCCATCTCTGTGTTCCTACAAGGGAGCGTGAAAAGATGATTTGGGTAGCCCACTATAGTTGAGTGGCATGACATTTTGGCATAGAGAAAATTGTGGCCATTCTTCAGAAACATTTTTATTGGCGAAAAATTCCACATGATGTCAACAAGTATATCAAATCTTACACTTCTTGTGCCATTTCCAAGCCATCCATCAAGAAGTAAGGCTTATACACACCTCTTCCTATTCCTGAGAATCCATGGGAATCCATATCCATGGATTACATGTCTGGATTTATGTCCACCAAGCAAAGAAATGATTGTGTGTTTGTGGTCATTGAATGGTTTTCGAAGATGGCCATCCTCATAGCCTGTAAGAAGAATGTCACAACGATAGATACTACCAATATATTCTTCGAACAAGTTTGGGTCCACTTTGGGATACCATAGACCATCATCTTTGACCAAGACAATAGGTTCCTCAACACCTTTTGGTTGAGTCTTTGGTCTCTATTGGACACCAAGCTCACAAAATCCACTACTTTCCACACCCAAAGTGATGGCCAAACTGAGGTCATCAATCAGATGATTGTGCACATCTTGCACATGTACAATTCTAAGCATCCCCGTACATGGGATGAGAGTATCCCATATGTCCAACATAGTTACAACAGGTCTCTCCATAGTTCCACTGGCCATATTCCATTTCGGGTGGGTCTGGGATTCCAACCCTTAGGACCCATTGATGTTGCACTTCCTCTTGCCACCGCACAGACAGACTCTTCCACTGATCAGTCTGCGATCAACAAAGCCACCAGATTCATTGAGCAGATTCAACACATCTGCCAACAAGTCTAGGAGATTTTGCAGAAATCCAATGCTAAGTATAAGTAGCCCCATGATCAACACATGGTACCACACCAGTTTTAGGTTGGCGACAAAGTCTGGTTACATTTATAGAAGGAGCATTTGACTGGGCCCCATTAGAATATTCTCCCACTTCGTTATGGGCCTTACATTGTCACCAAGGTTATGGGTAGCAATTATTTTGAGCTCAACACTCCACCCTTCCTTGGTCTACATCCAGTATTCAATGTGGACCTCCTTCAGCCATATTTTCCACCATTATTAGACACCTTTGAGATTGTCGAACAACTAACACCAATAGAGCTCAACCTAACTGCATGGAACAAGCATCCACCAATCATATAGTGGACACACAAGTCAAGGGCACTCACCAACAACAGATCCAACTTTATTAGGTTTTCAAGGTAGGGAAACTCCTACACTAAGGCAAGTGGCTCACCTAGGGCCAAATTCAACAGAAGTTTCCTCACCAAATGGGGGAACTCAACGCAATGGAGACCATTTCTTACTAAGGGGGGAGGATTGATCCAGGTGGATATTGGTGGCCACCCACCTATTCCAACTGGCTCCTCGTGTCCGTTTTTGATTCAACACGTCTTTCTGTACTTCTTTATAATTGTGAGTTCTACACTTCTGGGGTTGTCTGAAGCCTCACACATTATCTAGGTGGATACAGGTGGCCTCTTTCCTTATTCAACTGGCTTATTTTGTATGTTTTCATGTCAACACATCTTGTTTTACTTCCAGGGTTGTTTTGGGGCCCTAAACGTTTTTTTTTTACTCACCACAGTTAGACTGGAGACAGAGTTAACATCTGATGGAAAAATGTGTAGCTCTCTGAAAACACTTTCCAACGGTCTATCACACACCTAAAACGGAGATCATATGCAAAATTTACAACCCTAGGAAGTTGAGGTACCAAATTACACCAACTTACCCATAGGGCCCACATGACTTTTGGCGTTTCACCTTCTAGGGTTAGGTTTTTGGATGTCTAGGATTTTGGCATTCATGAGTAATATGAAAAGGGCCTCTGGAGCCTCATTGTATTACATTAATCTTAGACGAATGCACGTAGCAGCCACATCTCTTCTCAGAGATAGCTACCACCATTCGAGCAAGTTTCAGTTCTGCAGTTTTACAATTTCATCCCATTTCATTATTTAATAGAATATATTGTTCACTGGATATTTGTGTTATTCTTCCTATCTTTGTGTTTATTGTATTCAGTATCAGTTCGTTCTGCTCCTAAATTCAGATCACACGGTGTTTTGGTGTCTTTATAGTGTGAAAGAGAAGTCTAAGGGATTCTCTTAAGGTATTTGTTATTCTCAAGGTATTCTATAAGGATGTGATGTTGTCCTAAGGTTGTGATGTTTTCATATTCTCTGCTATGAAGCGATGATGTTTCTGTGAGGTTGCGATGTTTCCATATTCACTTCTATGAGGTTGTGATGTTTCCATGAGTGGATTTTTTCGTTAGTGGGTGTTTTCATGAGTGGATGTTGTTGTGAGTGGATGTTTCCGTCAGTGATTACATTCTAGGAATGATGATATGAGGCTTATTATGGTTTTAAATATTGTCTATAGAATGAATCATTTAGGTGAAGTCAAAATTATTTTGTGTATGAATATTTTGGATTGGTGATATCGTATTGAGTTTGTGCTCATCTGAGGAGATTGGTGTCTCCAGTAGGTTGGTGCCTACATCTTATTGAGTTGGTGCTCAATTGAGGAGATTAGTGT
>ML803120.1:204881-224743 GCA_009831015.1 Picea engelmannii
TAAGTGGTCTAATAGGCTCATAATTTGTTAAGGTTATGCATTGTGATTATGTAAAGGAAATCTAAGACAAGCTCAAGAATTTTTATGAAGGATATGCTAAAGTCAAAGGGGCCAATATTCAGACTTACAGAGGACAATTTGAACATCTGAGAATGAAGGAAGATGAAGATATTGCAACTTATTTTCTTTGAGTTGATGAAATTGTGAATACTATAAGAGGACTGGGAGAAAAGATTGAAAATTCAAGTATTGTGAAAAATATATTGAGATCTCTCCTGAAGATATTTGACCCTAAAATCTAATCTCTAGAACAAAGACAAGATCTAGCTATGTTGAGCATGGATGAATTATAAGGAATACTTACATCATATGAAATGAGAACAAAACATGAAAATCCATCCATAAGGGAAGCAACTTTCAAAGCCTCCAAGAAGACAAGAAAGAACAAGACAAGGTAAAAACCATGCTCCAACAATGGTGATGATTTAGACAATGAAGAAGAATCCAAATTTGTGAGAAATCTCAAAAGGGGAACCAACAAGTACAAAGGTAAGATTCCTTTCAAATGCTTTAATTGTGGTATAGTTGGCCATTTTGCTTCCAAATGTCCTTATGCAAGGGGTTCAAATAGTGATGAAGAATAATTTCCTAAGAAAGAAAATAAATATCAGAAAAGAGACAAGGGAAGGAATAAAGGAACATTTTTGAAAAGAAAATCCTTTGTTCAAAAAATGATAGTTCATCATCTGATGAAGATGATGATAGTGACAATGACTCAATAAGAGTACTCTTCATGGCATTAGACACTCGAGAGGAAACTATTGAAAGTAATGAAGGATAGTATGGAGAATAAGGAGAAGTGAATACTGAGGAATAATTGATTAGTGCCTTAAGTGATCTAAGAATAGTAAGGAAGAAAAACAAGACTCTTAAAGAATAGTTAATTAAACTGAAGGAAGGATTTCAAAACCATAGAAAAAATTCTTAAGAGGCCAAGCAAACTATCATAGATCTAAGGATTTGGTTGGAAGAAGCCAAAGTGATTGAAGAAACACTCAAGAGACAACTGGAAGAAAATAAAAAAATAACAGATAATCTAAAAGATGAAATAGTCTCACTAAGAAAGGAACTATAGAAGAAGGAAATCCAAGTAAATTTTGGCAATAGCACCAAAATATTGGATGAAATCATCTGCAATAAAAAATAAATTCTATGACAAGTCTGGACTTGGATACAAACAAAATAATAATGATGAGGGTTCAAGATCTATGATAACAGGAAGTGAAGAAGATCAAATAAGTTATGCAGATACTATCAATGGTTCCATCAAGAAAGAAGAATGCAAGCCTCTAAACGAGGATATACAAAAACAAAAAATAAAGAAGAATCAAGAATAATATTGTGCATTCAGAGGAAGATGGAATCAACAACTAGGAGTGAAGAATACCTAAGAAGAAGGTCATGATTTCAGAAGAACAAAACCAACTAGAAGACCACCCACACCCAGGTACAATTTTTTTTTTCTTCACTTGTGTTATTCTTGCAATAATTTTGGGCATAAAGAAATAATTTTCTACCTATGCGTAAGGTAGAAAAAAAAAGTGCATGAAATAAAATACAAGGATGAAAACAGAAGTGCGAGCAATAATAGACAGTTTGACAAAAAGTATGACACACAGATGGAGGAATTTTTGAAAGGATGAAAACCATAGTGCATAGAAGGATCGAAGGATGAAAGGATTAATGACGCAAAAGAATATCAATGGCTAGGACGTAATCACATATATGATCAGTCATTGAAGAAATTCTTGGTGATAACAAATAAATGCAGCTGGATCGACATGGGGATGACCTACAATGTAGTTCAGAAGTGAAATACAATGGAGTACATTGTGACTTATTTCCATGACCTCAATTGCGAATTGGAGTGAAAGATATTGGTGTTGCAGCGTGACGAATGACGCAATGGAGTGTGATGAAACAAAGTCGGTCACTTGTCAATGTATCATAAGAAAATATCTAGGGTGCCTTGAGCTAGTGCGTTGAATGACACAGTGGACTGCGGAAAAAAAAGTGGACGTTCAACACTCAAGTAAGTGAGTCACCAAAGCGCGCTCACAGTTTGGTGGGGCTACTAGGAGAGCGCACTACAGGGAAAGTGTGACAAGTTGAAGACTTGTGACTTGAATTTTTCACTCCTATTCTATCTGGATGTTGGGCACTTTGTAAACCAGAATGTAAATGACTATGTTAATTTTTATGGGATGCAATATTTGGTCAGATAATCGATCCTTTGGTAATCATTGAAAGGGTCAACAATGATCCTTAAACATTTTCCTAAAACAAGCAACATTTGGTCTGTTTGATTTAGTCAAAGAATGTGAAGCCTTAAATGAACAAGAAATATTCTTAATTTAGACAGAAGTATGTCCACATATAACTAACTGGACTTTGATGTGGTCAAGATATGTCCACAATATAAATGTTATGTGTCCACATATAACTAATTGGACTTTGATATGGTCAAGATATGTCCACAATATAATTGTTAAGCATCCAAATACAGTTAGTTGAACTCATGTAAACATATTATAATTAGGGATGTGCGCTGATCGAGTATGGGGTTGATGCACTCAGAGGAAAAAGTTTATGTAGCTTTTCAAAGGAACTGAACTGGAGATATATCAGGTCGTTGTTTAATCGAAGACAAAACTCTTGTGAAAGGTTTAGTTATGTAAGGAAGTTTTCAATAGAGAAAATTGAATATAGGGAGGAAGGGTGGTGTAGGGGAGAGGGTTGGTGTCCTCATTCTACAGGTTGGTTCCTGAGAGGATTGGTGTCCTTATCATTTGTAATAGGTTGGTTCTTGAGAGGATTATTGTCCTAATCATTTGTAATAGGTTGGTTCCTAAGAGGATTGGTTTCCTCATCATTTGTAGCATATTGGTGCTTGATAGGATTGGCATCCTCATTATTTGCAACAGGTGGGTGCCTGTCGAGCTGGAAGATTATAAATTGTAAGTTAGTGTTTGGAGAAGAACATAAAGAAATATGTTTTGTGGTTTTTTCCGGCATTGGGTGTCCACATAAAAATTCTGTTGTACTGTGTTTTTTGTGTTGTTTTGATTTATGTATGCATTGGTGATTAAGTAATCACTTCAAAAATAATATTAATCATTTAAAGAAAAAACAATTGGGAAAATTGATGTAATATTGGTTCGCTCCCCCTCTCAGTATTACAATGAGTCTCAACAATTGGCATTAGAGAAAGGTTCCTTTAGTAACAACCTAACAGCTGGAAGGAAGATCATATAAAAAGTATGGCAAGTCAATATTCCTCTTCTTCTTCAACCATACCTCCTCTATTCAGTGGAACAAATTTTTCTTTTTGGAAAATCAAAATGAATACCTACTTGATGTCTCTTGGTATGGAGGTATGGTAGATCGTGGTAAATGGTTATAAAATCCTAGTAACTCTTTCAACTGATGAAGCTTGTAAGAAAAAGTACTACATAAATGCAAGAGTTGTGAATGCTATCCAAGGTGGGATCATAGAAACAAAATTTGTTAAAGTAATGCAGTTGGAATCTGCAAACGAAATATGGGACAAACTGGTAAACAATTATGAAGGAGACAAGAAAGTAAAGTTGGACAAACTTCAAGATCATAGAATTCAATTTGAAATCCTAAGGATGAGTGAAGATTAAAATATTGCAGGTTTATTTCTCAGAGTAGATGAGACTGTGAACACTATGAAGGGGATAGGTGAGAATATTGAAGAAGCTATTGTGGTTCAGAAGGTACTAATATCTCTTCCCTCAACACTTGATGCGAAGGTTTCTGCTATAGAATAAATGCATGAAATAGATAAACTAACTATGGATAGGCTCCATGGAATACTGACTACTTATGAGATGAGGACTAGGAAAGAAAAACCAGATCTAAAGGATGCATTCTTCAAGGCATCAACATCTCAAGATCACGATTCCTATGAACACTTCTCATATGAATAAGAAGATAACTTTGTAAGGAAATTGAAGAGGGGATCCATAAAGTGTAAAGGTATATTACCATTCAAATTATTTCATTGTGGAAAAGTTGGTAATTTTGCATCCAAATGTCCTTTCAAAGAAAACAACACCAATGAAAAAGGAAGAAAAGACAAGGATAAACCTAGGGAGTTTAAAATGAAAAATTCTTTTAAAAGGAACAATTTTTATTCAAGGGAGAATAAAACAACTCTTCAGACACTAAAGAAGAAGAATATGAGCTAGATACAACTCAAGATGAAAAAATTCTCATGGATTTAGAGCAACAAATACCTGATCAAGAAAAAATAGAGACAAAGGAGTGTGAAGCTATAGTCGACATGGAAGGATAACTCATTAGTTCTATGGGGGAAATATATCGACTCAAGAAAAATAAAAGACTAAGAAAATAACAGTTATATATTTATAAAGAAAACGACAATGAGATTAGAAAATATATAATCATCTTAAAAATCTAGCTAGAAGAGGCCAAAAGAAGGGAAGAAATATTGATGAATCAAATAAAAGAAAAGGATAACATCTGTGACAAACTAAAAGAAGAAACAATATCCTTAAGAAAATATCTAGAGAATTCCAAGACTCAAATGAATATCAAATTTGTAAGAGGATCTGAAATACTAGATAACATTCTCAACAATCAGAGATCACCAAATGAAAAAAAAAGAATTGGATATAAAGAAAGTTTAAACATTGTCAAAGGTGAGTCAAGCATCAACACATCAACTATCGAGAAGATCAAAAGCTCTGACAATGCTCTCAAGGGAAACAACAACCATCCTAACAAGTCAGGAAATGAAAAGAAGAAGTAGTTAGAATTGGATCAACCCAACCATGCAAACAAATATGAAGAAAGGAAGCAATAGATGTTTGAATGTTATCAAGTTGGTAGAAAAATACCAATTCCTTTAAGTAAGTTATTCATTCCAAGGCATCCAAATTTTTTATATAGATATTGTTTATCTTGTAGTAATTTTGGACATAAGATTGTGAGTTGCAGGACTTTTAGATATAATAGAAATGTAGGAATGGGATTCAATAAACATCAAATGGATATGGTTCAAAACTCCTTCAATAATGTATTCTCTCCTTTATTGAATGAAATCGAGTTCCACATATGAAATAATTTTGGACACAAGGAAAGTGAATGCAAAAACAAGATGATGTCTATCTTTAAATAAGAAAAAAAAGAAAATTTTACCAAGGTTTGGAGGAAGAAAAATAAAAACAAAGAAAAATGAGGACTCGCTCTATATGCCAAAAATCAAGAAAATCAATGGTATATTGACAATGGTTGATCCAAGCACATGACATGAGACAAGAGTAAGTTTGAATTGCTAACTGAAGAAAAATGTGGTAATGTTACTTTTGGAAACAATGCTCCAAATAGAATTAGAGGAAAATGAAATGTTGTACTAGATGAAGATAAGAAGGGAAAGACCAAAGCACATAATGTGTTGTATGTAGATGGTCTAAACCATAAATTGTTGAGTGTAATTAAAATGTGTGAACAAAGACACAATGTTCTCTTTCATTCAAAAGGATATAAAGTAATGCATGTGAATACATGGAAGACTGTTGTAAAGGCAGTCAAAACTCCAAGGAATGTGTATGTCCTAGAAGAAGAGAAAGACAAATTTTGCATTGGTAAAAATGATGAGAGTTGTGTTTAGCACAAAAGACTATATCAAATTAGTTTTAATCAGTTTGTTAAGCTAAGAAGAAAATATGTTGTATGAGATATGCCTAAAATTCCCAAACCTGAGAATATTGTCTGCAAGTCATGTCAGTTTGGAGAGCATTCAAGAGTTTAATTCAAGGAAAGAGAAAATTCCATCACTCGACCTATTGAGATGATCCATACATATCTCTATGGCCCTACTAGTACACAATCACTACGAGGTGAAAAATATTTCATATTGTTGATTGATGACTATACCACGATGGCTTGGGTTGGATTATTGAAGCATAAATTTGAGGCTTTTGAAAAATATAAAATCTTCAAAGTGCATGTAGAAAATGAAATGGATTTAAAAATAAAGTTCCGAAGGTAAAACAGAGGAGGATAATTCACATATGATGAATTCAAAATTTACTGTGAAAAACATGGGATCAAGAGACAATTTTTTATTGTAAGAACTCCTCAATAGAATGGAGTTATAGAAAGGATGAACAAAATAGTTCAAGAAATGGCTAGGTCCATGCTTGATGAATCAAAGGTACCAAACACCTTTTGGGAAGAGGTCGTTCAAACTACTTTCAACATTCTTAATAAATCTCACATAATATTAAACAACGATAAGACCCCTTATGAGCTACGTCATGGAAAATCAACATAAACAAATCATTTCAAGATGTTTGGAAGAAAATGCTACATTAAAATAAATGAAGACAACTTAAGTAAGTTGGAAGATAAAGTTGATGAAGGTATCCTGTTAGGATACTCCTCCAAGAGAAAAAGGGTACAATTGATACAAAAACATACTCCACAATATTATTGAGAGTACATATGTAAATCTAGATGAAGGACCACTTTATCTAGTGAGACACCAACATAATGATGAACCAATCAACAATGAACCACAATATGAAAGAATGGATGAGCATTAGGAACCATAGGATTCAGAGGAAGAGGAGAGAATTGAAACTCCACAACCAAAGACTCCATCAAGGTATGTTCAAAAACATCATTCATAAATTCATATTCTTTGAAACAAGGAAGCATGTGTACAAACTAGAATAAAACTTATAGATACATCTAACTATGCAAAATTTTCACTGTTTTCCATAAGTGAACCCAAATTTTTTGTGCAAGCAAGTCAGGATGACCACTGGGTCAAAGCCATGAATGAAGAACTAGACCAAATAGAGAAAAATAAGACTTGGGATCTTGTTCCAACATCCAATAATAAGAATGTAATTGGAACTAAATGGGTATATAGAAACAAGTTGAATGAAGATGAACATATAGTCAGAAACACGACCAGATTGGTATGCAAAGGGCATGCTCAAGTAGAAGGAGTGGACTTTGAAGAAAATTTCCCCCCTATTGCAAGAATTGAAGATATCAAGATGTTTTTGGATTTTGTATGCTATATAAAATTCAGAGTTTATCAGATGGATGTCAAATCAACCTTTTTAAATGGTGACCTAGAGGAAGACGTTTATGTGTACCAACTGTTAGGACCCTATAACTTATAGGGAAGATCAATATTCTGACTGATATCTATTTCGGGCATATTTTGGGCATAACGCAGATGACTCGTGGTGCATAGCAAAAATGTGAAGGCGACAAAAAACTCTCAACACTTCTTAACTTCTATCACAAGTTAATTTTTGTATTTTTTCATAAAGATGGTTTTTAAGAAATTTTTTGTTTCTTAGGTGTTTTGGGGCATAAATTTAATTTTGGGTAGATCCACCACTTGTTGTTTAAAAAAAATATTGGTTTATTAAGCCAATTTTGGCTTTAATAAGTCAATATTATGCTCTCGGGCTAATCTCTGGGTTGTAAATTTTGATAAAAGAAATTGGGCCCGAAGGCCACTCTACAATCCTCAAGCCATGCACACTGCAGTCATCAACAACACAGGTTATTTATCAAAGAAACAACAAACAAGCTAGTGCCCAAGCGTTAGGTGCCAAGCACAAGTGGGTAGCCTCGGGCTCACTTCATCGAAACACTATGTAAGTGTTGGCTTATATAAACACCAATAACTCAT
Organism: Picea engelmannii; assembly: GCA_009831015.1. Lineage (NCBI taxonomy): Eukaryota > Viridiplantae > Streptophyta > Pinopsida > Pinales > Pinaceae > Picea > Picea engelmannii. The sequence goes on from ML803120.1 coordinate 212,650, forward strand.
TCGAGTTGGTGCATGTGGGATTAATCCCCAAAACTTTAAAAAATAAAACACAGAGTTACTCTGTGCGTCCAGGTGTCGACCAGAGTTTAAGTGTCAAGTTGATGAAGGTATCCTGTTAGGATACTCCTCCAAGAGAAAAAGGCTACAATTGATACAAAAACATACTCCACAAGATCATTGAGAGTACATATGTAAATCTACATGAAGGACCACTTTACCTAGTGAGACACCAACATCATGATGAACCAATCAACAATGAACCACAATATGAAAGAATGGATGAGCATTAGGAACCATAGGATTCAGAGGAAGATGAGAGAATTGAAACTCCACAACCAAAGACTCCATCAAGGTATGTTCAAAAATATCATTCATAAATTCATATTCTTTGAAACAAGGAAGCATGTGTACAAAATAGAATAAAATTTATAGATACATCTAACTATGAAAAATTTTCACTGTTTTCCATAAGTGAACCCAAATTTTTTGTGCAAGCAAGTCAGGATGACCACTGGGTCAAAGCCATGAATGAAGAACTAGACCAAATAGAGAATAATAAGACTTGGGATCTTGTTCCAACACCCAATAATAAGAATGTAATTGGAACTAAATGGGTATATAGAAACAAGTTGAACGAAGATGGACATATAGTCAGAAACACGACCATATTGGTATGCAAAGGTCATGCTCAAGTAGAAGGAGTGGACTTTGAAGAAAATTTTTCCCCTATTGCAAGAATTGAAGATATTAGGATGTTTTTGGATTTTGTATGCTACATAAAATTCAAAGTTTATCAGATGGATGTCAAATCAACCTTTTTAAATGGTGACCTAGAGGAAGAAGTTTATGTGTACCAACTGTTAGGACCCTATAACTTATAGGGAAAATCAATATTCTGACTGATATCTATTTCAGGCATATTTTGGGCAGAACGCAGATGACTAGTGGCACATAGAAAAAATGTGAAGGCGACAGAAAACTCTCAACACTTCTTAACTTCTATCACAGATTAATTTTTGGATTTTTTCATAAAGATGGTTTTTAAGAAATTTTTTGTTTCTTAGGTGTTTTGGGGCAAAAATTTAATTTTGGGCAGATCCACCACTTGTTGTTTAAAATAATAAATTGGTTTATTAAGCCAATTTTGTCTTTAATAAGTCAAGGTTATGCTCTCGGGCTAATCTCTGGGTTGTAAATTTTGATAAAATAAATTGGGCCCGAAGGCCACTCTACAATCCTCAAGCCATGCACCCTACAGTCATCAACAACACATGTTATTTATCAAAGAAACAACAAACATGCCAGCGCCCAAGCATTAGGTGCCAAGCACAAGTGGGTAGCCTCATTCTCACTTCATCGAAACACTATGTAAGTGTTGGCTTATATAAACACCAATAACTCATTCTAGCCGGTGCATGTGGGATTAATTCCCAAAACTTAAAAAAATAAAAACAAAGAGTTACTTTGTGCGCCCAGGTGTTGACCAAAGTTCATGTGTCAAGTAATGGCCAGGCATTGACAACAAATGTGTGCAGGTTCAGATCAAGATGCACCATCTGTAATGGAGATCATGTTTCAACTAGTTGTGTAGTTGCATGGTTGAGCCCGTAAGTGTGATGGGCACGTCTTATTGATTTTGCCAATTTGCTTCCTGCGCAAGGATATAGGTGGATTTCCGAGCATATGTTTGAATATCATGCCAATGCCCAAGTTAAAATGTTAATGCACTGTATTGATGGTAACCAAAGTTTAAAAATGAAGTAGAGCTAGAACGCTATAAGGGAGCCAAATAAAAATGCCAGAGGCAAAGGTCATTCATGATTAAAATGAAAAGTGCAAGTTTGAAACGCTATGATGATATGTGCATTTCACGAAGGGTTACATTAAAAGAAGGCCATAGAACTTACGAACCAGCTTGCCCCTGAACTCCTACAGGAAAATAAGGACTTGAATTTTGATCTTTTGAGTCTTCATTTTGTTGAGCTTGTCTGCATGATGAAGTGCACAGAGGCTTTGGTGTTTGCTCAAAATGAACTAACAACTTTTGGAAAGCAGGACAGATATGTTGACAAATTAGAAGATTGCATGGCACTTCTAGCTTATGAGGAGCCTGAAAAATCACCCATGTTTTATCTTTTGAGTATGGATTATCGGCAAAGTGTAGCTGATTCACTGAATCGAGACATCTTGGCACATGCTAACCTGCCTATCTATACATCAATGGAAAGACTTATACAACAAACAACAGTTGTGAGACAATGGCTGCATCAAGAACTTGGATAGACTATCAATGACAATGATGTCTGTAATATTGTGCTGTCATACCTAATGCACAATTGTTTCAAAGAAACTGCAGAAATCTTTATCTCTTGCACAGGGATGAAGCAACCAACTGACTATCCCGTTGATATTGATTAGAGAAAACCAATTTACAATTTCTCTTTGGAAGGAAATTCTCTTTAAATTACCCAGGAGCAGGCAAACGTTTTGAATTTGACAATAAACATATTTTGATTGGGTTTTTTATTTTCAGGAAAAGTTGCAACCTACAGAAACTTGGCATATCAAATCAAGCTATATGGTATTGAGCTCGAAGAAGGAAGAATATTAACATATATGTCTAGCAGAAAGTCATCCAAAGGAAGTACTGATGCAACCCCAACTAAATTAAGCAGTTAAATTGCATGTTTTAAGGATTTTATCATTGTTTGAATACAATTGAAGATATTTATTTTCATCCAAACACCAACTCGATATATTAAATAACAGTGGGACTTGGAGGTGTGAAGTTAACAGTTAGATAATTGTCCAGAATTTGAGGTAACAATTGAAGGAGATTCCTTCCAATTTATGTGGCAGAGTGTCCCTATTTTTGGGGCATCCTTTTCAATATAGCTACCAGTCAAGGCACCAATTTAGCTGGAGCATTTGAGGCAGATACAGAAACATAATGCATCCGAGGTACCTCTCAGGCAGTTAGAGGAATGTGGACAGGGAGTTCCATTTAATCAACGAGACCTTTGGCGCATGGAGATAGAGCATATTTTATCCAAGATTTTCAAGGAAATCAACCACCCAGATGTCCACGACATGAAATAAACACATGTTGACAGGATTTGAGGTTAATTTCCAAATTTGGTGGAGAAATATCAGTGGGCAGAGGATCAAACCTCTGATTTTATGCTTAGATCCATAATAACAGAACATGACACTTGGAAGGAGGCGACAGAGTATCCCTGTTTTTGAGAAATCCTTTCGAATGCAGCTGGCAGTCAAGACACCAATTCTTCCAGAACAAATGAGGTAGATCCAGAATCCGAGGCAACAGTTGAGGAAGAGGTGATCTAAAGATATCTATCCTAGATTTTATAAAACAAATGGCATCTTGATCATCGTCAGGTGGCAATTTAATTTCATTCATGACAAATGGTAGCTTCAACATTCTAGATTCCAAGGAATTTCGATTTCATTAGCTATAGCAGTTCGAAGACAATTTACATGTGTCATTTTATATAACTAATCTTCTATTATTAGAAACTAAAATTAGGGCTCGAATCTTTTGAAGGCTGAGGCATTTTTTCTTATATATGCACATGTAAAAAATATGAGAGGGGTTCGACCTGTGAAGAACTGGATTCCTTTTCGTTGGACTGTGGGCCATGCTATTCCAGGAGGATGTTTCTATAATTTTTGAATGATCAACCAATAATAGAGAAGTGAATTTACATGATTCTTGTGTAGGAGTGTTGGTGGTGTGTTCCTTTTCTATTTTTAGTTATCTTTTTGCTATCATTCATGCACTTTCATTTCTTATTATTGGAAGAAAGTAACGGAGAATAATTTATGTATGCATACTCTTTGTCCAATTTTTCAATAATCTATATGTTATTCATATGAATCTTTACAAAGGAATTCTTAATTGCTCCTATGTTCAGTGAATCTCTCCCTTTTCACCCCATTCATCCGCACTAAATCTAAGACGATCCAACAATTGTTACTATCCTGCCCTGTGTAGACATTCACCTCTAGATCTGATGATCCTTACCTTATAAACATACCCCATAGCCTAATGGTGATCTGAGAAACTTGTCAACCAAACCCTCATCTAAATATTTCAAAAACCACAACCCCATACTTTCATAGCTAGCCTAACATATATCCCAACAAACGAAGTTAAATCGAATAGAGAGAGCCCTATCTGAGTCTTGGAGGGCTATATCCAAGACTCCAAGCGGTTGAAACAATTACCTCCATCAATTTCTTCTTCAACCGAGAAATTATAGAGTGATAACACCAACCAGAGGGTTTTCAACTGTTTGAACAAATTATTATGTCTGTCGATTAAAGAAAGCCATGGATGGGATAAAACAGAGTCCAAGAGCTTGGTACAATAGACTAGAAAAGTATTTTCACCATCAAGGATTTAGAAAGGGAACGAATGATAACAACTTATACATCAAGTTTGAAGGTAATGACCTATTAATTATTGTAGTATATGTGATGATATTATTTCTGGCAGTAACATTGAATTAATGAGTAAGAAGTTTGCAACTGAAATGAAACAAGAGTTTGAGATGTCTATGTTAGGGGAACTATCCTTCTTTCTTGGTCTACAAATTCATTAATCAGAAAGAGTAATTTTCATTTCTCAAAGTAAATACCTCAAGGAAAACTTGAAGAAATTTGGCATGGAATATTGTGCACCAGTAAGCACTCATATGAATACTAGTTGCAAACTCAACAAATATGACGATGCTACAGAAATAGATCAAACCATGTATAGGTCTATGATAGGAATTTTACTCTATCTCACAACTTCAAGGCTTGACATAATGTAAGCAGTGGGTTCGGTAGGTAGGTTTCAATCCAATCCTAAGGAAACTCATTTCCTTGCAGTTAAAATAATATTTAGATACCTGCAAGGAACTTTTGATTATGGATTGTGGTATCCTAAAGACAGAGACCTCATTCTCGGAGCTTATATAGATGCAGACTGGGCAGGGAGAATTGATGAAAAAAAAAGCATTAGTGGAGGTGCATTCTTCCGTGGAAGTTGTTTAGTGTCCTAGATCAACAAGAAACAAACTTCCATTTCCCTTTCCATAGATGACGCTGAATATATAGTTGAAACATCCTATTGTAATCAAGTGTTGTGGATAATAAATAATCTCAAGGATATTCAAGTTCTTTGTGATCAACCTATCACCATCATGTGTGACTATACAAGTTCTATCAATATCTCTAAAAACCATGTTCAACATTATAAGACTAAGCATATACTAATCAAATATCATTTTCTTAGAGAACAGGTTTAGGATCAAGTGGTCAAATTAGAGTATGTTCCTTCCAAAGAGAAGATTGTAGATATTTTTACTAAGCCATTACCAAGAGAAACCTTTGAGTACCTTAGACAAAGGTTGGGTGTGATCTCATCTTCCTTACTTCAGTAAAGAAAAAAACTCACTACTTCTACAGGTGCCCCATTTGATGTTTTATTAGGGGAAAGTGATATTTTTTTTAATATTTACATTAATCATAAAAATAAGTTTTATTTTGTTGATATGCACATAGTAGAATTTTTCAATGGTTCTTGATGGTATTATATTTGAGGGTGGTTTTGTGTGTGTATAGAGTCCAAGAGCATGTTTTAGCACACGATTATAGAGGTCCTTATTCCCAAGGGGAGAATATAAAAAGTCTCTCTTTGTCATTTTTGTCAAAGGAGGAGAGTAACAAACAAAAACCAACAAACCCATATGTTGACGCGCATTGAAAGGGGGAGAAAATCAACATAAAGGCCATTGATTTGGAAGTTTCTCACATTGAAAGGGGGATGATCTTAGCATAAAGGAAATTGATCTGGAATTCAGGTTATTTTGGTTGCCATCAATGAAAAAGGGTGAGTTTGTTTCCCATATGTTTTAATTGATGTCAAAGTGGTCATAGACATGGTCAGTTATAGCACAATAACAAACAAGGATGAAAACAAAAGTGCACACAATAACAAACAATATGGCACAAAGTATAATGCACAGACTGAGGAAGTCGTGAAAGGATGAAAAAAATAGTGTACAGAAGGATCGAAGGATGAAATGATCAATGACACAGAAGAAGATCAATGTCTAGGAATTGATCGTAGATACAATCGGTTGGTGAATAAATTCTTGGTGATAACATATGATTGCATCTGTATTGATAGGGGGATGACCTACAATGAAGTTGATAAGTGAAATACAATGGAGTATATTGCGACATATTTCCTAGACATGATTGTGAAGTGGAGATATGGATGTTGGTGCTGCAGTGCGACGAATGACGCAGTGGAGTGCGATGAAACAAAGTCGGTCACTTGTCAATGGCACATAAGAAAATCTATAGGGTGCCTTGAGCTAGTGCAATGAAATACACAATGGATGGAGATGAAACAAGTGGAAGTTCAAAATTCAAGTAAGCGATTCACCAGGACGCACTCACAGTCTGGTGGGGCTACTGGACAAGCACACTGCAGGGAAAGTGCAACAAGTTGAAGACTTGTGACTTGAATTTTGCACTCCTATTATATCTATGCATTAGGTGCTCTATAAAATAGATTGTAAATGATTGCATCAATTTTGATGGTATTAAATATTTGGTCACATAATCTATCCTTCGATAATCATTGAAAGGATCAATGATGATCCTTGAACGTTTTCGTAAAACAAGGAAGATTTGGTCCGTTTGATTTAGTCAAAGAATGTCTAGATGTAACTAAATAAGAAATATTCTTAATTTAGATAGAAGTATGCCCACATATAACTAAATAGACTTTGATGTGGTTAATATATGCCCACAATATAACTGTTATGCACCCACATACCTAACTTAGATAGAAGTGTGTCCACATATAACTAATTGGACTTTGATCTGGTCAAGATATGTCCACAATATAACTGTTAAGTGTCCACATATAGTTAGTTATGGTAAATATATTATAAATAGGGATGTGTGATGATCGAGTATGGGGTTGATGCGCAGAGAGGAAAATGGTTATGTAACTGTTCAAAGGAATTGAACTGGAGATATATTAGATCATTTTTTAATAGAAGAGGAAAGTCTTGTGAAATGTCTAGTTATGTAAGGAATTTTTCATTAGAGAAAAATGAATAGAGGGAGGCAAGATGGTGGAAGGGAGAGGGTCAGTGTCCTCATTCTATAGGTTGGTTCCTGAGAGGATTGGTGTCCTCATCATTTGTAATAGGTTGGTGCCTGAGATGATTGGTGTCCTCATCATTTGTAACATGTTGGTTCCTGAGAGGATTGATGTCCTCATCATTTGTAACAGGTTAGTGCTTGAGAGGATTGGTTTCCTCATTATTTGCAATAGGTGGGTGCCTATCGAGATGAAAGATTATAAATTGTAAGTTGGTTCTTCCAAAAGAACATAAATAAATATGTTCTGTTGTTTTCTCCCGCAGTTGGTTTCCACGTAAAAATTATGGTGTACTGTGTTTTTAGTGTTGTTTTGATTTTTATATGCATTGGTGATTAAGTAAGCACTTCAAAAATAATATTAATCATTTAAAGAAAATAAAATAGGGAAAATTGATCTAATATTGATTCACCCAACCCTCTCAGTATTACTATGAGTCTCCATGCATGTAGGTGGTGTCTGTAATCTTTTTGTTTGGTTATGTCTTTATTTGGATCCTTTGGTGTTCACATGGATTCTATATCATATGATTCTATATTACCCTCATACATCTATGGGATTCTATTAAAACCCCAATTTCATCACCATGAGAAATTTAGTGTTGAGCCTTGAAGATATCACCATTTTTTCTATCACACCAATTCCATCCACCTGAGACGCTTATGTGGATCTAACCAAGGACATTCTAAAATAACATTAAACACATTTATTCCACCTAATGAATGATCTGTAGGTCCATTTTCATAGCTAAATTCATAAACAATTAGTAGTTTATGTAACGTACCCATCCCCCGAATGACTCACGCCACTACTAAAATGACCCAATAAAAATTTCAAATACCAAATCTAAATGCAAAAATTAACACACAACATGAAACAAAAATTCTTTCATTCTTCCATGCTCAATAAAAATTTGAATACAAGTGCTCAACTGTGCATAGTAACACCTAAATAACATACAAAAACATTAAACCATATAAATAAGTATTTAAATGCACCATTCGCTCACAAAAAGAAACATTAACCAGGATAACTCAGGGTAGATGCACAACAAATATATATATCAAAATTTAACACAATTAAACACATAAGATAAGAACACTTATCTTATGTAAATATGCAACCCACTGCAGAGGACATACATCCCTCCCAACTGTAGCATTTCTTTTACATTTCTCAACAAAAAGACACCCTCGCATTGGGGTTTATATGAATTCACAAGAGGCAGAGGTCCCTAAGGCTGGCTAATGTCCCCCTTTCAACAATTAAACTCTCAACAAATTCCAGTCCACCAACACTCTTCCCCTCAACCTACACAACCCAATGGATGGAATTCCCCTTCATTGATCACAAGCCCTCAGGCCTTTCCACTCCCCTCCAGGGATTCCAACACAGGTTGGACATGAATTCTACTTGTTGGGACCTCGAGAATTCTAACACTGCAATACAAATTTGCCCAACAACCAAAACACATACTCGGATGAATTTCCAATAGGTCGTCGCTCCTAGGAACACAACCTCTTTATCCATGAAATTACAGCTCCAAACAACATCCAAACATGTCCAAAACAACTTCCTACAATCTCCCACACTCAGAACTCTATTGATGGCTAGAAAAAATCCATGTAAAAACAACTCTCTATGCAAAAACGTGAATGTGCAAAATATGGTCTCCTACCCATACAAATTTCCTCTCTTTCTCTTGCTTGATTGACTTGCACTCTTCCCCAATCTTATTGTGCTCATCCCCCATGCTCTCAATATATATGGGAAGTGACTCTCACACCAACCCTCATACATGAATTCAATGATGGGGATCTAGAACACTCAACAACTAATGGAAGGTTCATGGAAAGGATAATTTAGAGAAAAATAGGAAATGGGTTTTGGTTTAATAGATATGGGTAACTCTTCCCCTTGGACCCCTTCCCTCTCTTGTGGATACTTATCCCCCAATCTTTGTGTATGTCTGTTTGCAGCTGACGATTCATTTCATTCATTTATTTCAATTCACATCATTTACATATTGGCTCTCAGCCATACATCACATTTACAATATACATTGATTGATGCTCAACCACATGCTATATTTACCATACACATCGCTAGTTTGGTGTTTGAAAATGGGGATGTTACATTCCCATCCCCCTACAAACTACACTATTCACAATGCACATAACCATACAGTTTACACATTGACATATATAAAACATTACATCAAAATATTTGATAATTCAATAACTTAATGACCCACACAAAAATTCCAACCAACAACTCCCCTTTCCCCTCAACCCATCATTGGTTGGAAAATAATCTTAGAGTTATGGCTCTAGAAACTTCAGCTGCCAGAATAGAGTCTTCATGCGCTTATGTACAAATGTACATTTAGTTTTCCACAAAATTTGAAATAAATATTAAAAATTTAAAATAAATATTAAAAATTTAAAATAACAATTAAAAGATGAAAATTTCCAACAATATATCTTACTAATAAAAAAAAATTACTTTTAATCACTAATAAAAATAAATTGAATTCAAATACATTTGGTGACTAATAAAATACCAAGAAGAAATCATATAAAAGTGGGAACGATTCTCCATTGATGAATATATCTCTATTTTTAGATAAAACAACACTTATCTATATTTTTACTAAAACAACATTTACACGAAGAGGACATTATGCCATTAGTTTAATATTTAGAAAAATCATTAAGATATTTATCAACTTTGTTATAAAATTTATAAATTTAATTTTTTTCTTAAAATAAGTGTAAAATTTTATAATTTTTTTTTTTTTCAGATTTTAAGGTGTAAAATTTATTATAGATTAGTTATTAATTGATAGCGAAGATAGTTATTATTGATTGTAAGTATGATTTATTATCATTATTTAAGAAAAGCTATACCATTTGAAATAATCACTTAATAGTATTTAATGATGCAAACTTTTAAGTTTGTTAGATGCCTTTTAGTGTTGGGTTGTTAATTTTTTTTCTTTAAATTTGAGGAAGGGTCAATTAAAAATAATTTTAGATCTTACTTCAATTTGCAAGAAAACCAATATATCTTTTAAGTCATGTGTTTTTAGTAACATTTATCCTTAATCTCATACATAACCACATACTAACCCGGATTATAATTTAAAACTTTGATTTTAATATTACTACTATCATTTTAAAATTAAATAATATATATATATTTTTAATTTCCATTTAATTTTATGAAACTAATTATATAAAAAAAAATTAATAAAGAAAAAAAAAATCCCCATAATCCTAAAGTTATCTTTAGACAAAGAAATGTAACTCTACTCTCTAAAATTATCCTATAGTCTCCCTGTATGATCCTTTATGAAATAAAGCTATAAATATAGAATTGATAATGAATAGTTTTAATAAGGTATAAATAAAATTTTCTTAAATGTTTAGTTGGGTGTTTTTTAATCTTGTTTTTTACATACCACATAATATTTAGTAAGTAATATTGAGTAAGTGAAATTTTACTTTCCTTATAAATAATATTTTTTTTACAAATATTAACATATTTATTTTAAATGGTGTAATTTTCCTTAAATATTTATGTTAGATTAGTAAATAACAATTATATACTATAAAAATCAATAATAAAAATATCTAATAAATAATAATATATATATATATATATATATATATATATATATATATATATATATATATATATATATTATTTTTGATATTTTTATTTGAACAAATACATGGAAGATCAAAATATGAAAAACACATATTTATTTTTATATAAAAAAATTCAAAAAATAAACAAAGTTAGTGTAAGAAGTGGTAATGTGAACACCTCCCTTAATAATAAAAGGTAAAAGGTAAAATTAGATGAGAAGTTTATCATTTATATCTAATAAGTTTATAAGCATATAGATAAATAAATCTCAACACAGAACCATTCTATTTGTACAGTCCATTCATTATAAATTTCACATCCCATCGTTATAATGATACAACCTTAAAAAAAAATGGTTGATCATTCATAAACATATTCAATTTGAATATGAGAGCTTGTTTTTCCAAAAGAATTGAAATAACATGATCGTTGATTTAGTTAGTGGCATTGTTTCCAAGGTGTTATTACCTGGTTTAACCTATAGTTTTTCACTCTGAAATTTGCATCGGATATGGGAGCCAGGGGGTGGCGACGATCTTCATTAATGCTCTGCAGTGGGATGTGTTAGAGTCTGCTCTGCAGTGTTGTGTTCGAGTTTGCATTCCTTTTCTCTGCACTCGATGCCCAACAACACCTGTGACACCAACTGCCCCTTCTTCCGTGGATAATTCCATGCGGCTGCATACTGATTTCAAACCTCTTGTACAATGTAAACTTCCAGATTGATCGGCGTGGCCATTCGCATGCAGTTTCGGCTGGTGTCACTGGTGTTGAAAATGAAATTGAAGCTGCCAATAACATTATCTTCAACGTCGATTTGTTGGCCGCTGCGAGAAAGCAGCTTCAACTTCTCAAGGCTGTGGGTAATATGCCTTGTGTTCATCAAGGACCGGTCATCTTGGAGGCCATTAGAAGGATTAAATGAATCTCATATCATGCACTCAAATCTTTCTTTGATTTGCTAACGTATCTCTGCACTCGATGCCCTCCTCTCCCGCGGTCAGTTAATACTTCATTTTAATGCTATAATTTTGGGATTCGTTTTATTTTTTACTTTGCTTCTTTGCAACGCTGTCTGAAACACTAACTCCTAAATTTCAGAGAGCAGATTTTGGATTTTGTCTTGAATTTAGTGGTTTTCTGGTGGTATTTACAGGCCAAATCGACGAATGATGACAAAGTTGTTTCTAAGAATTCGACTTCTAAAAGTGCCAAGGAGTCTTTCGCACCGAGGTACAATGGGCTGCAATT